>JAMYXJ010000427.1:0-22576 GCA_024500145.1 Gentiana dahurica var. dahurica | reverse complement strand
ATCATCGCATAGCATTTTCTATCAGAATTTAAGTAAAACACAAGGTTTTCATATTTTTGAGTTCTTTTTTCTAATTTTTCGTCCATGACCAAAACACAAGAAATTTTTTTTTTTTTCGACAAACAATCTCCCCGGCAACGGCGCCAATTTGATAAGAGAGATTTTCACACATCCCGGCTCGATCAAATAAAATTTATAAACTCGAGACCTTCGGCAAAACTCACTCTCTAACCGGCAGTGGACCGGGTCAATCGTAGGTAGTGCGTTCAGAGTCCGAGGTCGATCCCACGAGGAGATTGAGTCGAATAAAAACATTGTGTTAAAGTCAGAGGGCAGAGAGCAAAGAATAAGACAATCGATCGAAACTATTATTAATCTACGGCATAAACAGGGATCAAAATCAAGAACTTTTATCTAGAGCAGATTTCATCAAATCAATCATCTACATAATCAAAACAATATTGAGAGAAAACAAATTGTAATCAGAAAACTCACAATGATGTACTGCAGAAGAATAAATTCGAATCCCAAATCAACAAAAGTTCCATCTTTATTTGCTACCACGATCCCAAGCACGAATTCTTCCGATCGAATGTCAAATTCTACTCTATATACACTAATCTAAAAAATATGGAAAGCAGGACGTAGGCCAGAGCTTTAATCCGACTATTTAGATGTCAACTTGTCATAACAGCCGCCGAAGCGGCTGGGTTGAGCACCTAAGCCGTCCTCAAACTCTGTCTACGCCAAAATATGTCGGAATTGCCGTTGTATTGTGTTTAGAGCCCCTTTTATAGGCAGAAATTCGCAGCTTGACCTAAGTGGGCCGACCTTGACCTAAATGGGCCGACCAGCTCGGCTCGTCTGACTCGTCTTCAGTAAATCTTTAATAACTTCTTGTGTGGAGCTCCGAATTGAACGATTCAAGATGCGTTGGAAAGCTCTTGGAATTCTCTACAATTTTCATGAAGACCACGAAGCCAGAAAATGCTCCCAGGATAGGTCAAAATGCAAATCAATGGACTGGTCAAATGAAAACTGAATCTACAGAATCTGGCTCTATCCGTACGGATTGGTCTTCAGTCTGCTGGTTATCCGTACGGATGAAGCTTTTATCCATACGGCTATTTCTCTGGAATATTGAGCACTGGTCAGTGGGTTATCCGTACGGATGAGTGCCTTGGTCTTCTAACATCCACTTTTCTCCCACTTAGCCTCCATTCCTTGCCTCAGACATGTCCTAGCTCATAAATCCTTGCCTTCCGAGCTCCCGAATCATCAATTTCCTGCATAGATAGGGAAACACCAAGAAAACACATAATCCCGTGGAACACGGGTCCTCGGAAATGACAGAAAAGTGTAAAAACAGGCCGAGTTTACGGAAAACTGACAGTAACTCGCCGTGCAATGAAAACCTCACTAATCACTCAAAACGGGGTCTAAACTCACCCGAAATATGCTAGAAATGTGATAATTATGGGTTAAACCATACAGAAATGTACAGTAAAGTTGGTTCCCATCATTCACTAATACCACCCCTCAAGCTGGGCGAGGGACGAGGCCTAGCTTGTCACGCTGATGAAGAAACGCCGGGCGAGGTAGGGATTTGGTCAAACAATCAGCCAGTTGGTCAGAGGCATGAACGTGAGCAATGCGAAGAGAACCACGTTGAACTTGATCACGAATGAAGTGATAGTCAATGGCGACATGTTTCATGCGAGAGTGGAAAACAGGGTTTGAACAAAACTGAGTAGTCCCGAGATTATCACAGTAGACAACAGGTGGTGCGGATAACGTAATGTCAAGGTCGGTAAGGAGAAACGTGAGCCAATTGAGTTCGGCCGTGGCAGAGGCAACAGCACGATATTCAGCTTCAGTTGTTGAGCGAGCAACAGTGGGTTGCTTTTTCGAGAGCCAAGATATCGCATTTCGTCCAAGATAGATAACATGAGCACTAGTGGACGTGTAATCATCTTTGTTACCACCCCAGTCAGCATCCGTGAAGGCATGTAGAGTAAGAGACGAATTCCGGTATAACTGAATGCCATAGTTAGTAGAGCCTGCAACATATCGAAGTAGACGCTTGACATGGGACCAGTGGATATCCGTCGGAGCATGCATAAATTGTGATAATTTGTTGACAGCGAAGGCAATGTCCGGACGAGTGAAAATGAGATATTGAAGGCTACCAACCACCATACGATACTTGGACGGATCATCCATGGGAATGCCTGCATTTATTTTTAAGTCCGAAATATCCGTTTGCATGGGTGTGGTTGCTGAATTTGCATCTTGCATATTGAGCTTAGTGAGCAAGTCCCGCATGTATTTCTGTTGAGATAAAATGAAGCCAGCCGCATTGGGTATTATTTCAACGCCCAAAAAATAGGAGAGTTGCCCAAGATCTTTAAGAGCAAATTTTGCACCGAGACGAGTAATGAAATCTTCCACAGCTGGAGCATCGTTTCCTGTAATAATTAGGTCATCTACATACACAAGTATAAGGATTAGGACACCATTAGATTTAAAAATGAATAGCGACGTGTCAGCCGTGGCATGGGTGAATCCAGTGGTAAGAAGGAAGCGTTTCAATTCTTCATACCAGGTCCTGGGGGCCTGTTTTAAACCATATAGTGCCTTACGAAGCCTGCAAACATGACGAGGACAAGAGGGATCAACGAAACCTGCAGGTTGAGCTAAGTAAACCGCTTCCTGTAAATGACCCTGCAAGAAGGCATTATTAATGTCCAATTGGCGGAGAGACCACCCCTGCGTTAAAGCTAAGGTGAGTATAACTCGAATAGTGGGAGGCTTGACAACCGGACTGAATGTTTCGTAGTAGTCAATGCCAGGGCGCTGAGCAAAACCCTTGGCAACCAAGCGAGCTTTATACCGATCTATAGAACCATCTGGTTTATGTTTGATCCGAAAGATCCATTTAGAGCCAATGATATTGTAGGACGAGTCAAAGGGAACAAGATCCCAAGTGTGATTTTTGACCAAAGCATCAAATTCTTCTTGCATCGCATTTTTCCATTTCGGGTTTTTGAGGGCTTGATGAACAGAGGTGGGTTCAACGGTAGGGTCAGAGGGAGGCGAGGGGGACGAGTGGGCATGGAGATTGAGCTTTTGGATGGGCTTGAAGATGTTGTGATGAGAGCGAGTGCGCATGGCATGGGTTGGTTGAGGTGGATTTTGAGGGGGAGGGGAAGGAGGAGGAGGAGGTGGGGGAGGTGAAGAGGAAGGTGGTGAAGACGGAGACGGGGGTGGGGAAAGGGCCTGAGTAGTATTGGGAGGAACATGAGGGGTTGGGTTTGGGGGGGAGTCGGAATCCAGTCGGAGAGGTGGGGAGGTGAGGAGGATGAAGTGGCGGTGTGGGAGGAGGAAGGGAATACAGTTTCAACGAACTTAACGTGGCGAGAAACGTACAAGCGTGAGGAAACGGGATCGAAGCAAAAGTAGGCGCTTTGGGTGAGAGAATAACCGAGAAAGATGCATGGTTTTGACCGAGGTTCTAGTTTGTGACTAGTGTAAGGGCGAAGCCAAGGATAACAGAGACACCCAAAAACACGGAGTTTATTATAATTGGGAGGATTGTGAAAAATAGACTCATAAGGGGATTTCATGGACAGAACCGGAGTGGGCATGCGATTGATAAGATAGACGGCAGTAGCAAAGGCATAAGGCCAAAAAGTGAGGGAGAGGGACGCATGAGTGAGGAGGGCTAAACCAGTTTCGACAATGTGCAGATTACGGCGTTTGGAGATACCGTTGTGTTCAGGAGTATGAGGGGGGTGGTGTAAAAGGGAAATGCCATGTGAAGATAAATAATCACTAAGGCACGTAAATTCACGGCCATTGTCAGTATATAATATTTTGATGGGTTGTTCGAAAAAAATTTCTACAATAGCTCGAAAACGAATAAAAGTTGAAGCAACATCAGATTTACGAGCAATAGGATAGAGCCACATATAGCGAGTGAAATGATCAACAATAAGCAAAAAATACTTAAAACCATCAGTAGATAAGACAGGAGAGGTCCAAACATCAGAAAATAAAATTTCAAGTGGTCTTGAGGATGATAAAGTAGAGGCATTAAAAGGTAGTTTATGACTTTTATTCACTAGACAAGAAGAACAATGTGATAAATTGGAGGCTGAGGCCTCTAAATCAAAAGTACGAAGAATATTATTTAAAATGAGAGGTGCTGGATGGCCAAGACGCTGGTGCCAGGTGGAAGATGGAGCTTTATTTGACGCAAAAGCGAGAAGAGGTGTGGAGGGCCACTCATAAAGTCCATTTCTAACTGGACCACGGAGAAGAATTTGATTCGTCGGGAGATCCTTCAAAAGAAATTCATGGGGTAAGAATTCAACACTAACATTATGTGCTTGACAGAGTTGTGAAATAGATAGCAAATTACACGACATACTAGGCACACAAAGCACATCATGAATATTAAAAGATTGAGATTTAGGCATAGGTAAAGAGATAGAACCGGAGTGTGTGATAGGAAGGGTATTACCGTCGCCGACCATAATATCATCCTGACCGATGTACGGAACGTGCAGAGAAAGGTTTGCTAGATCATTCGTCACATGATGGTTGGCACCACTGTCCATGAGCCACTGACCCGTGGACGGAGCAGCCTGTGCAGCATTGGTGGACGGACCACTGGCAACATAAGCTTGTTGGCGTGGCCTAGGGGCGCCCCTTAGTTGCTGCTGCATTTGTTGAATTTGGGGGCAAAATTTGGCACTATGCCCTTGAGTTTGACAAAATTGGCACTTGCCCAGATATGGCCGACGAGGAGGAGGACCGGTGGTGGACTGCTGAGTGTAGTGAGGAGCCGAGTGTTGAGGAGATGGCTGTGGATGATTGCGGTAGGAGCTGGTCTGAGAAGAGTTTCCACGCCACTGCTTCGACTGAGGAGAGGAGTAGGCGGGGTTGGCCGTCGCTGGTGAGAACAGCGCCGGAGAAGATGGAGCTGTCAGAATGGAAGGGCGAAAATTCAGCAGTTTTTCGTGCAGCTCCTCAAACGTGATGCTATCCTTTTGAGCACGAATAGCGGTAGCCAAAATCTGGAATTCATCACCAATATTAGCCAGAATTAAATCAATCAAGTCATCTTGATCCATGGGTGAGTCAAGGAGAGCCAGTTGATCTGCTTGATGTTTGATGGTGTACTGTAATCACTTATGGACTGAGACCCACGTTTCATTTCCTTGAGGCTGTCCTTGATAGCACGGATACGGCCTCGGGACGATTTGGCAAAGATAGTGTGTAAAATTTCCCAGGCTTCACGAGAGGTTGAAGCTTTACGGAGAAAAGTGACGACTTGTGGAGAGCAAGAAGCGACAATGGTGTGTAGAAGGAGACAATCTTGTCTTTTCCAGGCTGTGTAGTCAGGATTGATTTTGATGTTGCCGGCGTCATTGACGGTTTTAGGCGGTGCTGGAATGGTGCCATCGAGATAGCCCATTAGATCATAACCGATGAATAGAGGCTCCATTTGAAGAATCCAAATGCTGTAATTGGTGGAGTCAAGTTTGATTGGTGTTTGAGTGGCTGAATTGAAGGTGATAGGAGAGGAGGCTGCCATGATTGGAGAAGGGGGGGAGGAGCAGGACGAAGAAGAAGGCTGAAGGGGAGAGGACGGCGGCGCTAATTGGCAGAAATGGAGAAAAAAAAACTTTGCAAGAGAGATTAATGCTCTGATACCATAATAGGTTTGGAAGAATAATTTTGTGTATATTCACAGTTGAAAAGAATACATGATATATATAATTACATTGTAATCAAGGCTAGAGCACAATCTAAGGCTAGTAATAATGAGAATAAAATCAGTAATAAATACAGTATATTACGTTTACACTAATATATTATTATCTAATATTTCATGAATTATCATTTAACAAATAAAAGATAAATCACACATTAAATAATTATCCAAGAAAACTAATTTCCTAATAATTATTAACCACAAAAGTGGCGCCACCTTTTTATTAAAAGGTTCACACGTACAAAACCATATTTGACCAATTAAGTCAAAAGGTCAACACATTAATTTGGGCCGACTCCACGAAAAATATCTTTTCCGTGTATTTAATTATTTAGTCCAACTAAACAATTAATCTACATATCAATTAAATAGCCCAATCCACTATTTAATTATAATTGAGGTGCAACGACGAGAAACCTATATGCTATATTAGGAGCCACGTCGGGGACCATGGACCCATATTCAGTAGCTACAATAAATCGAATAAAAATTATTCATCAGACAGAATAATTATATCCAACCTATTAATTTCGGGATTACACCACCATAAACCCGAAACTGAACTCTATCGAATATAGATAACTTACACTCAATTTATGAGTCGAAAGCGTCCACTGATATAATCATTACATACGGATAAATCCTCCATAGATTGTTCACTTCGATTCGGGATATTTCCGTAAACCCTTCTCGAAACATATTATCCTTATTTACCATTAACCCCCTAGTGATCAATTAGTTCATATTCAATATAATATGAACTCGGCCGATCGATCAGTTTCTAGGGTCAACAAATAAGGGAACTGTCTCTCTACTTCCCGAGGGAATGAATGGATTCTATATATGTGATAGCACAGACTACTCACTCATCCCAGAATAGAGCCAATGAGAAGTGTTGGACCACATACTTCGAAGTGATCCTTACTAACACATCAAACTCTACCCTAGTCTAAGCAGTCGTCTGTGATCACCTCTGGATTAAGATTAATCCATATATGATCATCTTGTGATTCAATAAGACTTCTCGATTACGGAATTATATCGAGAACTCAAATCAAATCGGTCCAGCCCTATATGATTATCGTCATATATAAACGCCCCACTAGGTACCCTATTACCAACAGTCCGGATAAGACTGTCACACCTAAAGTGTTCTGGGCGCATTAATAGCATATTAATCATGAGACCCATACTCAGATTAATAAACGCTACGGACTAAGTTAATTTTAAGTACATCTCACTAACTCAATCCTCTTGTGTATAGCCATACACTGAGTTATGTGATTACATAAACGAGGTACTTAGGGTTTTCAGTAGTGTCTTAATTATAAGCATACATACATATAATAAGATGAATTACTAATTCTGTCCTAAAACAATTATATAATTGTCTTTCGGGCACTACACCTTACAGAATTAGGGTTTTGGATTGGGGAAGAAGAGAGAGTGTTATTGAAATAATGGAGAGGGAAATAATTTTGATAGTTAATTAATAAGGTAGGTTTTAATATTTTAAAAAGTTAAGGGACTAGAGTGTAGTTATGTAGTTTTTGTTATTTTAATGTGGTGCAAAAGTAAAAAAATAATCAAATAATGGGTGCCGAAAGTAAAAGTGAGGTGCCAATGGAACCACCATATAATATCTTCTTTAATTTTTATTTCTTTTTTTGTTTTATTTTAGGGCTATATTATTCACACCTCATCAGATCTATTCGTTGTCCCACACCTACAACGACCATTATCATTTTCACAGTATCGATTATGTGAAAATCGGATATATAGGACAACATGCGACTTCCTGCACTGTCGACCCTGATTCGACTTTCACAGGCTCGCATGTTGCCCATACATTTGACTTTTACGAGGTCGATTCTTAGATAATGTGGTATACGCTAAATCAACTATGATACAAATAAATACCCCTGGCTCTTCCAGGCATCATTTATTATAACACAATGTTTAATGCAATACATTTCTATATATGGTCAACCATATATTGTTAGCATTGATCTCCTCCAACACACACTTTCTAGTATTACTAATTAATGAAGACATTAAGTAATATGCCAAACTGAACTGTATTATTTCCTGTTGTTTTCATAGACAACCATTAAATCAACTGAAGTCGTACTGATCAATAGGTTCCATGGTTTGCCGGCGGTGGCTGCTTGTGCTCATTGCTCCTCCTTTGGTTTCATTTCTGTTGCTAGACGTTTATGTGTTTGTTCTGTCTGTGGGTTTGTTGTTGTTTGGTCCTCATGGGACTTTTTTCTCTGTCAAAGTTTCTCTTTGGAGGCTTCTGCTTTGACAGTAATTTCCGGTTGTTTCTTTGTTTTAGTTTGTTTGTTTTGTTCGTCCGCATAGTTTTCCGGTGTTGGCTGGCTGTCCGGCTTTTTCTAATAATATCTTTCGTCTTTTCGGGAAAAAAAAAGTGGTTCTATTTGCCCTTACTTTTGGGGCACTAAATGTAATCCTGGGTATTTAGAATATTTTCAGTATTTTATACTCACTCCGTCTCAATTTGTTTGGGACATTTTGAAACTCTAAAGATTTAAGGGACATCATTTATTAGTTTGTCTAGTTATTAAAAACATGACTACTTTACGATTATATCCTTCTTTTATTGTGCTTAATCTTCTTAATAAATGTACATATGTGGGCATTTTAAGAATTTAAGAAGAACATTTTAGTTTAAATATTAGTTATATGAGACTTATTTTGGGACATCCATAACATGAATAAGTCCCAAACAATTTGAGACGGATGGAGTATTATATATTTACCGAGATATAATATTTCTATGATATCACTTAATTAAATCCGGTATCATATTTACATATAAATTTAACATGTAAATGTGATATCGGAAGTAATTACAAAATGTCAATAGTACTCAACTAATTATATGTACATATTACGGACAATTTTCTCTGGGCAAAATAGCTTTAAGAACAATTTTCGGGGATGGGGGAGGGTGGGACCTCGATCCTCTGCCGTAGGGCTTTCACGGCAGATGCTGCTGTGACACCAAAACGGCGTCGTTTGACGCCAAAACGACGCCGTTTTGGTCCTAGCTGAAAATTAGGGCAAGGCCGGATACACTTTGGCGGCATCGTGTGGCGTCGTTTTGAGGCAAAACGACGCCGTTTAACATCACGGCAGACACAGCAGGGGTGAAACCACGGCAGAGGATCCCAACTCGGGGAGGGTGTGCCTCCATCACCTTCCTTAATATAATAAGGGGAAAAAAAAAAAAAAAAAAACATTTCTTGGATCATCGACAACAAAAGGGACCTCGATCCCCGACTGTGCAGGTCGAGCGGTGCAAGGTGCGGTGCATCGAAACGGTGTCGTTTCGATCCGAAACGACACCGTTTTGACTGTATTTTTTTTTTTTTTTTAAATCACATCGACACGGTGTCGTTTTGCATCAAAACGACACCGTTTTGATGCACTTGTGGGAGGTGCGGTGCAGGGTGCACCGTTGGGGATCTTTTCCCCAACAAAAGCTAGATAGCTCAGATGGATGTTATGACTGAGTGTGATGTGACATTAACATCAACCAATTATAAATCATATTCATCTTCTTGTTTAGCTAGGGAAATCATATTAATAATGTAAACGCGTGTTGTGATTATTTTACTACGAAAGAGCTAAGCATATTCATAGTTTAAAATTCAAGTAGCTATCTCCAGGGTGGATTTTAATATGTGCATAGAAGAAAACTTTGATGTTAATTTTGTGCAAATATAAACAACTTTGTTTTTGTATGTAGTTATTATCGACCATATAGTTTGGTATCATCGACCATATAGATTGGTATCATCGACTATATAATATCCTTTTCATATCTGAAAAATAAAGAAAAAGATTAGTGATTTTTATACGTAATAATTTAATTTAGTAAAAATAAGTTTGGCACATTACGTACAAAATTAATTAGGAAATAATACAGTTCAGTTGTATAAAATAAACTCGACCATCCAATTTATCATTAAATCCAAATAAAATAAATTATCATCGTTCGATTTATTTGATATACGGTAAAATATTGTGTATGATTTACACTTATGGATAAAAACATTCGCATAGTTTTTTTAGTCATCTTCTTTGTTCTTCCCTCGTCTCTTGCATTCTTCATCTCCTTCATCCAACCACCTCCATCTCCACCTTTCCTCCTCCTTCCGCCACCCTTTCCTTCTCCTCATTCTATTTCCTTCTCCTTCCCTTCTTGTCTTCTTCCATGGGACGAAATAGAGCACCATCTCCACCACATCCGCCGCCCTTCACTCGCCGGAAAACTGCAAAAGCCACATCCTTTTCACAGATTCAAGAGCCCTTAGGCCCACTATCACCTGATTTTGCCCCTTCTATGGCCGTTTCAAACCAATCCGCCACCGGCTCTTCTGAAATTCCTCAAAAGCCGCCATAGGCCCGCCACCTCTGCGCCCCAAACCACCGGCCCCATAGCAGATTTGTCTATCAACATCCACTACACACCGGACAGTCTCTCCCTCAACCAAAATCCACCACATTCACCACCCTACATCTGTTCGATGATCGACCCAAAAAAATTGTATCTTCTTAGGTTTCTTAACAGTTTGTTTTTTTATTCTAGCAAAAGAGGATATATCGTCCCTCTGTTCAAGACATCTTGAGGTTTTTTTTTGGTTATTTTTAAGGATGATTTAAAAGCTTAAAAAATAGATTAGGGTATTAAGGTACACATTAGTTATTGTGTACAAATAAAATGATCTAACAGATGTAGTTAATAACATACGTTTTCAACGGTTGAGATTACAGCTGGATCATCCGGTTCAATCATAAAACTGGACCGTAGCCGCTCTCTGAAAACAACACACACTCGATTTTAAACACGGTTCTTCTTTTGAGAATCAATCGCAACGAATTATTCTTTGGCAATGTCACACCAAAATCCTCACTCATGTCAAGGCTAGTATGGTCTTTTCCTTCTTCCATGGACCAATCAAATGCATGCGCTAATGTAGCAAGAACCAACTGAATGAGCTTCAAAGCCAAAGGATGTCCAGCACAAAGTCTCTTACCTCCACCAAATGGCAAAAGCCCATAATTTGTTCGTTTCATATCAACGTTTTTACCGTGAAATCTCTCTGCTATAAATTTCTCTGGTTCCTCCCAAGTTCTTTCATCTCTCCTTAACGCATAAGCATTGATGACTATCAAGCAATCCTTTGGAATATCGTATCCCATTAATTTGCAATCGTGCAATGCTGCACGAGGCACGAGAAATTGGGTAGGAAGATGAGGTCGGAATGTCTCTTTAATGCAGTCTTGCAAGTAAGGTAGCTTGTCTAAGTCGCTCTCTAGCAAAGTTTGTCCTTGTTTTGTTGCTTGTTCTATTTCATTGCGAAGTCTGAGGAAGGCTTCTTGATTTCTTAGTAGCTCTGTCATTGCCCATTCAACTGTTGTAGTTAGCGAATCTGTGCTAGCCATAAATTCCTGCATGCATGCATCAATTTTTTATTACATATAATAGTAGTAATAAATTAGTAACTAATCATCATTAAATGTTAAGTTCGAGATTGCGGGACATCTTAGTGAGAGCATATAGATATAATTTGATCATGTAGGTCTTGAATCGATTTAAGATAATTCTTGCAATAATTATTTGTTGAGAAATTTAATTTAATCACAAAAGCATCATTTATGGATTAATCTGAATCCTAACGTGATTATAGTCTATTTTGCTTCTTTTGATATATCTTTTGATGTGATAGTTAAAGAATGCTCCGAGTAGCTTTCTCAAACACTTTTACGTTAACATTATTTTGTAAACAAGTAACTGGTATTTAAGTTACGGATTTGAAATGCATTCCTTCCCGCGGAAAACACAAAAACAATTACTTCAGGTGTTAATTTTAGAACTCAATAATCGGTCAAATTTGAAATATGGTGATGAATATATCGACCTCTAGAGAATTAATGATAATTTAGCAATAATACGTAATGAACAGTAGTCTATGGACAATCCAGGCACGGGTCATGAATTTCAACAAAAACAATGAGTGAAGAATTATAAAAACAGTCATTTAGTTAGAGGATGAGAGTACATACGGTGAGAAGGTTGTAAATCAGAACATCATCCCAAGCATGTCTTATCAGAACGTCTAGAAAATCTGACTTTTGATCATCCCCATCTAGCTTGCAACATCCTCCTCTTTCCAACAATATGTCAAACCACAACAATTCCGCCATTTTCAAATATCTTGAAACCTTCTTTTTCATCACAAAATGATCTAAAACCGCAAGTGCAGGATACAAATCACTCAACCCCTGGCGTAACAGATTCTACAAGCCTTTTCATTTCTCCGGCTTTCTCCCAATTTTCAACAACATCACAAGAAGCCATGATATTAGAAATCATATTAGCAAAAGTTGCAAATATAACATCCACAATAGTCACCACTTGTCAATCTTTTATTTTGTGGTCAAAAAATCAACCATTTGTTTGATTTTCTCCAGTCTTATTTTTTTTTATTGGGATTCAAGTGCTTAATTAAGATGAAAACATTTCAGTGTGACTCATCTCCCGTCAAGACCTCCATTGATCATTGCATTGCAATTACTGAATTGTTTATTTGTGGAATAAGAAAGTTAAAGATATCGGCATAAACCGGCCGGATAATTAATTCCCGGTCATGGTACCTGTTATTTGAAGACACAATCTCAGAAGATAACAATGAGAATGTGAAACAAGAGATAATGTTATTATATTTTAATTATGGATAATTTCTTCAACAAAAAAAAAAATAATAATTAAAATTTATGGATAATTAAATAATCACATGTCGAGTTTTCATTGTTGGATAATACTATACTTTCAATGTTAGATTTTCTATACATGTCATTTTGAACTGAAAACGTAAAACAATGCATGCACCAAGAAGTGCCTCAATAAAACTGCAAAAATTACGAGAAAAGATAAATTAAAAGTCCCTCAATAAAACATATAACTCATTGAGTTTTTTTTTTTTTTTCTTTTTTTTTCTTTACCTGTAAACTTCCTTAGCAGCTGGCTGCCGGAGTTGACGCCACGACGATGAGCCTTGCACCAAGCTTTAAAGAGATGAGAGGACCAAAAGATTCAGCTAACTTTACCAGTGCATGTGGGTTCTTGCCATCAATGTTGAGAAGGTTTCCGACAACCGGCCAGCCACGGGACCCGGTGGAAGTTTCCGACACCCTTTATGTAACACCCCGACTTTTGAGTTGGATATACCTAAGATTTTTTTCGGACTTCTAAAATACCGATTACTAGATTTAATATTATAAAATCATTTCATACCTTCCTACGTGCGTGAATTGAACAATTATATAATCGTATTTAAATTATTTTTTTTAACATACTTAATTTCATTAAAGAATATTACATAATTTAATTTGTTATGATCTTGATATGTACATATATTTCAAATTTTTATACATTTCTTTATTTTATTTTATTTATCGATGATATAATCCACATATGATCTTGCAAATACTATTTTATTCATTAGTTGATATATATATATAAATAAGAGATTTAATATTTTGAGAATAGTTCATGTATGTACCGAAATGTCTCTATCAATTAATTTCTATTCAATAGCTTGAATTAAATATAATATGAATATGACAAATAAATGTAGAGTTATTTCTTCTTTGAAACGGATTCATGTCAAAAATAAATTCCTCTTCCCCAATGTCGCCTGCTTAGGGATAGTATAATGCGGATAAAGTTAGAAGAAAGCAGACATACTATATTCTAATTCTTGAGATATTTTGGGATGGTTGAAGTATGTGTTTGACGTGGCATAAAATGGTGGGTTGAATCCCTAACATTTTGTGAAAAGAAATTGTAATTCATAAGGAGATATTAATTCCACTAGCTCATGAAATCAATCAGGAGCCGGATTTTTTTTAAGATAATGAGTTTATATTTCAACCGTTAAAGTATTGACGAAAAGTGGTTAAGGAGGAACTATATAATATGGAACAATACAACCGGTGCTACGAGTATCAGATTGTCATTGGCGTTAGGTGAGTTGTATTTCCATAAAAGCTAATTAATTTGTGTTCCTCAATTTATTTTTAAGATGATACTTATGAGATCTTATTTTCGGTAATAGCAAATGTGTTATTATTAAACAAATAAGAGTTTTATTTTCCAATACAAGTAAAAGTGTGTTTTCTTATCAATTTATTTTCGAAAGATTACTTATTGGATATTGATTGTTTTTTTTTTTTTTTTTTGTGTCATAAATAAGTGGTGAGTTTTATTCCGGGGAAGCCAAAGAGTGTCTTTCAACAATTTATTTCTTTCGATAGAATAATTATTTCCACATGTTATTTTAATCAACAGTCTGATTATTTTGGTGCCAACGCATTTATCCTTGTCCTAGTGCTCTTTAAAATATTATTTTTCATATATTATATAAGGTTTGATCATGACATGTATGCTCAATCATTTCATGTTAACGAAAGATTATGATATTCAACACTTGTTCCTGCGTGCTTGATCGCATTGCGTGTGCAGTGCAGAACTCTAAGCGACTAGTTGAGTTAGGGTTACTGCACCGCAGAACGGCTAGTCACTGGTCTCGGGGCCTCTTGACTTTGGCTCATCAACAGTCCTAGAGTAATGGTACCAAAACTTCCCCAAAGTTCCATGTGCATGATCGGGAAAGCAAGGGCTGACGATTGTGTCATGGTTCGGAGGGCAGTGGGGTTGGCTGGAGCCCTTTGAGAGTTTCACTGGGCGAAGGTCTGAATCCTTTCCCTGACAATCGGCCGGAGTTGTCAGGCAGGAGCTTGCTTGTTGGAGTGCGGTAGTAAATCGTGTTCACGTGTCGAGTTCGGTTGGTATTGACTCATCGACTAGGCCAAGTCGGTGTCAAGTAATCTGATGATAACCTCTCGTAAATTCAACTAATGATTGTACAATAAAGACACGGCTAAAATTGAAATAATGATCGATTTGTTTATTCTTTGTTTCCACTATATATTATTATTGTACTTATCTGTAACTCTATCGCACATGGCTTATACCAACGTTTTTGCTGACGACTCTATTTCTTCTGTCTTTTCTTTTTTTTCTTTTTTAATATAAATATAGGTTGTTGAACCAGCCTAAATGATGGGAAAATAGGAGCATTGATATTTATCAAGATCACTACATGGTGGATATGCTTTAGAAAATTTGATGACATGGTTCGTGTTGCGGATTTTAATAAAGTTGGGTTTCTTTTAGTTGTAATTCTTGATGTAACTAGTTGGTGAAATATTGTAAGTGGTTCGATGGATTTATATCAATATTTGGGATTTATGGTATTTCATGGATGTCTATGCGAAAGCCTCGCAACTTGCTCCTAGAATGACCCCAGTGGACCTAGGGTCGGGAGCGGGTCGTTACACTTTACAGCCGGATTTCAGGCGGAATAGGAGTAAAACTCCGATGATTAATGGAGACAATAAGCTCATGGTGAGGAGAAGATGATGAGAGGACATGTTTTATTTTGATGAGAGGACATGCTTCCACCTTATGTGTATGTAGAAATATATAGACTTACATGTAAAAGAGATCTCTATTGTCTAATCGTTCATTGGCAAAAGAGAATCACATATGATGTGATTTGTGTAGTTTTACTTAATATCAAAATTATTTCGGTTGATTGATCCCGCATCGAGATTCGGAATAACTAGATAGGAGTCCCTAAGGAATTTTAAAACACAATTTTGAAAGGTAATTAAGAGTAGTTGACTAAGTGTGAGCAAAACCAATACAATTTAAGTAAAGCGCAACTTTTTGATTTTGTCTACATAAACAAATATATCTACACTATTTTTACTTTTTGTTGTAGAAATTTCGAACAAACCAAATCTACGATTTATTATTGACGACAAACTTGATGAAAACTATATATTTTCCGGACATGGAAAAGAATTCTGAAAATCGTTCTGATGAGGCGTAAAAAGATTGACTATGTACTTTGAGACTCATTCACCGAATGCACCTGAACATTGTGAGTACAACATTGAAGTTGTTTGCATAATGTTGGTTTCTACTTTCTATGAGACGGGAAATTCAAGAACGGCATGAGACAAGTCTGATCATAGATCTTTTAAAAGGTTTATCATCACGTAATATTGACATTTTATAAATTGTTTCTCTAGAAATTTTGTGTGTAGCAAATTATCACTAATCATCATAGGGTTAGCAGTAAAGGTCAATGTGATTATATGTTTTGCTATGCCCCACATTGTTTGTTATACTTTATAATTCCTCTGTTACGTTGGACGCAATTGCAGATTCAGAAATTTGTTTCAATGGTGTCATTAGTGTCACTGGAGTCTAAACTATTTTTTTTAACAACAAAACTATATTTTTTAACTAAATATTTGATCTCAGTGGGAGCGCGTGAGCCCACCCTGATAAACATAGATCCCCAATGATACTATGCTATGACATACAACACGTACACCTGCTTCATACTGGATCGAAATTTAAAAAATCTTAAATCAAGAATCGGATTTCAAAAGGTCAAATATGAGAATCGGCTTTCGAAAAAACGATTTATAGCTAAGGTGACTGTTTTTAAGGAAAACTATGAATATGATTTTGCAACATGATGTGTAGAGCGTTATCTCCTAAAACTATTCAGACACAACTAATAACACAAATGATTATGACGGATATCATTACTCAATATTCATCTTCACAATGATAAAAGTAATACATCCCGTGGGCTACCTTTTGTTGTCGATACCTAGAGGCATGCAGATAAAAGTCAAACTTAATATTCATCTTCATCCGAGTTTTATTTTCGGTACATAAAAAACGTTATATGATTCATCCGACATAATTAGTCGTCTTAATCCAGCCTATCCGACCAGAGAAATATAATTCATTAGCCCACCTGACCACCAATTCTTGATTCCGTCCATAGATGGAAGTTTTTTTTTTTTTCCGTCTTATATTAAAAACAATGTATGAGAAATTGAATAGTCGAAGAGGTGAATTCATCTTTGCGCCGGCCAAAAGAAACCCTAGTTAAATCAGTCGACGAATATCTTCTTCAATAGGAGATGAATTGCTTATATGTATGTACTACCTTCGTCCTAAAATGTAAATTCGTTTGGATTTTTTCACACAGATAAAGAAAGTTTGTTAAATTGGTTATGAGTCATTAATTTTGATGAAAAAAAATCTAAAATGACCTATGACTGTTATTAATGCAAATTAGTATAAGTGAATGTGTATATAATAAATGAGGGGTAAAAAAAGAAAAATATAATAAAGTTCTAAATGAACTCATATTATAAGACAAAATCAAAAAGCTAAATGAAATTATAATTTGAGACGGGTGTTGTAAATATGTATGTATGTATTTTGATACTAAAAAAAAGTTGTTCACATCATGAAAAGAATAGTAAAAAATTTCATAAATCCATTTGCCCATAGAATTCTGTCTATAATGTGAGTACTATTGGCACAGCATAAATACTTTCGGTATCGCATTCATATGTAAAAACTTGTATATAAAATATGGGACCGAAATATTTACGTGATGTCAACAAAACTACCTTATATTTATTCATAAGAGCATGCACTTGCATAATTGGTGATTGTTGATAACCTAAAGCCCACAATGATTTACATAACCAAAAGCCCACAATGATTCACATAACCAAATAAACCCGACCCAACCCAACCCAACTCTAGTTTCCTGAGATGAAAATGGATATGAAATTGTAGGACGATTATAGAAACGTTCTAACAAATGATACGTGTTGCATTCGTCTCTTATTATTCTCTTTCATATATATAATATGTTTAAATCATAAGAAGAAGGAAAAAACATGTGAAATCATATGTTCACCTTGGTTTAAAGACTTTGAAAGCTGTTATATGAACATACAAGATTACACAATGAAGACCTCAATACACATATAAATCATCAAGGTGGAACCTATTGATTGATATGATTTCAGTTGATTTATCGGTTGTCTATAAAACCAAAAATCACTCGATTTTAAACTCAGTTCTTCTTTTGAGAATCAATCTTAACGAGTTTTTCTTTGGCAGTGTCACACCAAAATCCTCGCTCATGTCAAGGCTAGTATGGTCTTTTCCTTCTTCCATAAACCAATCAAATGCATGCACCAATGAAGCAAGAACCAATTGAATATGCTTCAAAGCCAAAGGATGTCCGGCACAAAGTCTCTTACCTCCACCAAATGGCAAAAGCCCATAATTGGTTCCTTTCATATCAATGTTTTTACAATGAAATCTCTCTGGTTTAAATTTCTCTGGGTCCTCCCAAGTTCTTACATCCCGTCCTAATGCATATGCATTGATGACTATCAAGCAATCCTTTGGAACATCAAACCCCATTACTTTGCAATCATGCAGTGCTGCACGAGGCACGAGAAATGGGGTGGGAGGATGAAGTCGGAATGTCTCTTTAATGCAGTCTTGCAAGTAAGGTAGCTTGTCTAAGTCATGCTCTTGCAAACTCTGTCCTTGTTTGATTGCTTGTTCTATTTCTTCGCGAAGTTTGAAGAGGGCGTCTTGATTTCTTAGTAGCTCTGACATTGCCCATTCGACTGTTGTAGTCAGTGAATCTGTGCTAGCGAAAAACTCCTGCATGCATACAAGGATAGAGCCATGATTTTATGTTCAAGTGTGTTACATCTCTTTTATGATTAATATTACTTTATCGTGTGAATGTTTTCAAAAATTTTAAATTTAATGAAAAGTATCCACAAGAATATACACACTCAAAGCAATTAGGTTGGATTGATATTAAAGGTTGAGAGTACATACAGTAAAAATGTTGTAAATCTGAACATCATCCCAAGAACGTTTTATCAAAACGTCTAGAAAATCTGACTTTCGATCATTCTTATCGTGCAACATTCTTCTCTTGCTAATAACTTCAAACCATAACAATTCCGCCATTTCCAAATATCGTGCAACTTTCTTCTTCATCACTCTATGATCTAAAATCGCAAATGCCGGATACAGATCACTAAACCCTGGCGTAGCAGATTCCACAAGCCTTTTCAAATAAGCTTTTATTTCTCCACTTCTCTCCCAATTTTCAACAACATCATAAGAAGCCATGATATTAGAAATCATATTAGCAAAATTTGCAAAAATAATATCCACTATGTTCACTACTTCTCCATCTTTTCTGGTCAAAAAGTCAACCATTTGTTTGACATTTTCCACTCTTAATTTTGAATGAGATTCAAGTGCTTGAGAGGAGAATATTTCTCTGTGACTCAGCCCACGTAAAGATCTCCATAAATCATCACATTCTGGTTGCATAGCAATGACTGAATTGTTTAGTTGTGGAACAAGAAAGCTATACATCGGCTTAAACCTACCGGACAATTCCCGGTCATGGTACCTGTTATCAAAAGACAGAGTCTCAAAAGACAAGGTTGGATCATCTGCCGTAAAAACCTGTTGTAGTGTTTGTTGTACGTTAAAGGTCCAAAACGACGTTGTTTTGGAACAAATGTTATAATAATAATAATAATAATAATAATAATAATAATAATAATAATAATAAAATGACGTCGTTTTGATGTATTACACTTACACAATATGATGCTCTATTGGGCATCAGAGCAGAGGATCCCAATTCCTCAAAAGACAAAGATGAGTGTCAAATGTGAGATATTGTTATTATATTTATGGAAAAATGACACTTTTATTACATGTACCATATAAATGAAGGTTATTTATGTCAATAGACCAAACCGCCTTAAGTTTAGGGCAGAAGAAGGGCATATGCCTATAAATACACAGCTCCAGGAACTACGTAAGGCTTGATTCCTGGACATTACACAGGATACGTAGGCAATCCAAGATACATTCTTGGACTCAGCCATAAAACACCCAAAAACTCCATCTTTACTACAGTTCTAGCCATTCGATCCCTTTTCAGCTCATCCTTAGATTACACGTGGCCCTGTTTATCCGGTGGTGCATTATTTAGCATCATCATAGAAACTTGAACTAGTTCACACCAATAGTCCACTTCAGGTCGTGGTTTCGTTGAACACAAACCGAATGTGGTAAGTGTCGATCTTCTGTTCACTGAACAAAAATGAAAGGATACACCGAGGTGAATCCAAATGTGATTGTGTCGGTTGTGACAGAAGTATATGTGCCGTTGTAGCACTAGACGTAGCACCAGTAACCGGTTAATCTCATTCCTTGGATGGAGAAGTTCGGTGGTGCAACGAACGATGGTTTGAATAATCAAACCAGATTGAACGGTATGTTGACAGTGAAACTGTCTATTGAGCACAAAAGGGATGCTCCGTAAAGAGCCAGTGAGATTGGCTTTAAGGTCTGCTTACATGCTTGAGTAATCTTGCTTGTGACACTGTGACTAGGACTTGAAAGTTTTAAATTTGTTCATCCGTTGATGAACATGGAGTTGTTACCAAATTTAAAGTTTGATCCTAAATCACAAGTGTCTAGTATGTGTTGAAGCCATGTCGGCTAACTCACCGTTTGACCGGTAGAAAAAGAACACAGAACCTCTAGATTCGTGTGAATTAGAGGTGACAAAAGTATTATGTTACTTTTATTGGTTTTGGTCCTTTTCTTTATTGGTTTTACATTTTGATGACACTTTTACCACTCATGAATGGTTTTTTCTTTTTTACCCTTTTCTGTCAAATCTTTTTATCATCGATTGAGTTTTTATTGAGGGTGACTTGCGTACCTTCATGCTATGGATATGGCGTACTTTAGACTGAAAAAAACCTCCTCCCCCCCCCTCCCCACCCCAACCCCCAAAAAAATGCATAGAAGAAGGGCAGAGATGACAATATGAAACATTGAAGATAAAAATGCAAATATCATTAAATAAAAGGAATCAAAATTGTTTTTATCACTTATGTTTCAAGTTTAGATCAAACTTTATCTTTATTTATGTACTATCTTACCTAACTCTACTATACAAAGAGAAGTATTGTACAACGTACTTTGATCCAATCCAATCAATAAAGAGTCGTGTTACTGTACACAACACACTTATACACTATATAATAATAATGAGTAATTTTTTTATATATGGTGTCTCAATTCTGTGCGGAGATATTATGTACACTTATTAGCACTTCCGTTTTCAAGTGTAACGCATGTTTATAAGTATAAAATACCATGTCTACCGTGTGGGGAGACTACGCAAAAATTTCCATTATTGAACACGAACATATATATTGATATGAGTGGTACGGCGATCAATAATGTAAAAGCTATTGATTGGTATAAGCCATAATGGTGTAAAAACTATTTTTTGAAATGAGATTAACAATGATCAAAACTATAATTAATTGTATTTTATGTAACTCTTGAGAGAGTTTTGTGATGGACCCGGCTTTTTTTCAATAAAACAAATAATTTCATTGTTATTATTTTTTTCGTTATGTATCTGATTTTCTTTACCTGTAAACTTCCTTAGCCGCGGCTGGAGTCGATGCAACGACAATGAGCCTTGCACCAAGCTTTAGAGAGATAAGAGGACCAAAAGATTCAGCTAAATTTGCCAGTGCAATGTGTGGGTTCTTGCCATCAATGTTGAGAAGGTTTCCGATGACTGGCCAACCACGGGGACCCGGTGGAAGTTTCCGACACCCTTTTCCGGTGGAGTTTCGCCGGAAAAGGATTATAAGTGAGATGATTAATGGTGACAAGATGATCAGGGAGAGGAGAAGATGATAATTAGAGGACATGATGCCTTGTGGAAATGTGAAATGCATGTTTTAATCCACCTTTTTGTTTTGCTTCATATACTTCAACCTTATATGTGTGTGTATATATAGACTTGAGCATAATTTCATTTTGGGAGAAATTAGGAAAAAGTCTTGTTTCAAACTTTCATTTAAATAAAATCTAAGTTTCTTATTAAAAAGTGATTTTATCTCAAACAATTTAACACATAAAAAATTATAAAATATAAAGGTGTTTTGGGTTTATTAACAGGTGAGTTTTGAAGTTTTTTATGTTTTGTTTTGTTTCAAGAGGGGGGGAGGACAGCGAAATGAATTCTGTGACACAGGTCAGCGATCGACCGCTAACGATACATCTTATTATAAGTTTATAAACATTAATTTTAAAATTCCAAGTATAATTACGAGTTATAGGTAAATATTTTAAAAAAAAATTAGAGAGTCATTTAATAGATATTATTGTATAAAAAATTTAAATAATATAAAAAAAAATTTAGAGGTCACTCTACCATTTACTACTTAATTGAACCGTCTCTGGGTGAGGGCTATGGCGGGTGAGAATTTTTCCGTCACTATATGATATATCTTTAGTTTTTATTCTTTTTTCGTTATTTTTTAATGTTATATTATTCGCACCACAATTAATTTATTTGTTGTCTCACCGGTGAACCACACCATTTTCACAGAACCGACCGTGTGAAAGTCGAATGGGCAACATGCGACTTCCCGTACTGTCGATCTTGACTCGACCTTCGCAGGGTTGCATGTTGCCCTATATATTCGACTTTTAAACTGTCAATACTACTGTTATGCATAGATAGTGTGGTACATGGTAGATCATTTGTGGTACACTACCTTTTTATATACGGTCAACCATATATGGTTAACCGTAATCAAAGCGAGGAGTACGTGATCTCCTCCAACACATTTTACCATCAAGTGTAAATTTACACCCAAAACGATTTCGGTTATTTTGTGTGTGCGTGTGTTTGTTTTTTCTTTCTCTTTTTTTTTTTT
>JAMYXJ010000426.1:0-22689 GCA_024500145.1 Gentiana dahurica var. dahurica | reverse complement strand
ATTAAGAGTGAAGTTTTAATTATAGGCCAAACCATTCATGAAACGCATATTTGCACCATATAAAAATGTAATTAACGAATATTCCAAAAGCAAGTAGAAGATGGAGGAAAATAAAGACCTAGCTTCTTTGCACCACAATAATGCAACTGGATGGTGAAATTGAGCTCCCTTATTTCCCCGGTAACCTTGCCCTCATATTCATTGTCTACACATTGCTACACACGTAAGAGGAAATATCATCCACAGAATAACCAAAGGTAAAAACACACACACACACACAATGTTCACAGAAAAATGGAAAAAAGAATGAATTGTTAAATCACAATTTACATGAAACATAAATCAAACTATTCAAACAAAAGTCCACGTGTAAGGAACTTGCAAAACTAAAATAGGCAAAAACATGAAATAAAAAGAGTCGAGGTAAGATGAGCACCCTAAATACATAAGAGAGATAGTGATGCAGCATTACAGAAATCAAGGGGATCTGGTGTATTCATATAAACAGAGAACAAAAGATACCATATAAAAATTTCTCAATGCATAGCATATCTAGATGAATATCTGACTACCTACCGAAACGATGTGCATAATCATGGGTGGAAAAATCAATATTCTATTTAAACATGTGTCCGGGCGCCGTTGTTGTGTTTGGCTATAGTCCTCCTGCATTCACATACTAAAAAAAACAATTTACAGAAATATATACTTTTACATAATGAACTTGGTACCTTTCAATTTGTTGTTCTTTGACAATTGTGAGTAGTATGTAAGGGAAAAGTTGCAGAAAAGAGTAGATGAAGGAAAAAAGAAAAAGAAAAAAAAACACATTGTGAGTAGTATGCAAGAAAAAACTGCAGAAAAGAGTAGATTAAACAACAACAACAACAACAACAACAACAACATTAACATTATGCGAGTAAGATACGAAGAAATGAGGATACGCGTAGGAAAGAAACCTTAAAATGGATTCTTGTACTACGCCGGAGTGATTTGGCGCTAGAAATAATATTGCTGATGGGTTTATTATTTTTAAGATGATAGTTTAAGAGATTCAAATGGAAAAATAACAAAGCTAAATAGAGCATCATTGGAAAATCAAATCTTCTGTAACCGAAGCATTTATGGCAAGATTTGAGGAAGAATGAACGAAGCATGTTCAATTTTTTTTTGGAAAATCAAATCTTGTGTAACCGAAAATCAATGGCGAGATTTGAGGAAGAATAATCTAAGCATGTTGAGATAAATTGAAAATCATTCGAAAATCAAATGGAAAAACTAAAAAAGATATATGGAAATTCAAATCGAATGGAAAAATAACAAAAATAAATAGAAAATCATTGGAAAATCAAATCTTGTATAACCGAACCATTTATGGAAATTCAAATCCAAATCTTGTTTTTTTTTTTGGATTCTCATATACATATTTTTTGTGGCTTTTTTTTTATTAATTTTTTTTTTTGGTCGGGTGATACTACATCTTTTTTGAAAGGTTAAAAAAGAATCTTAAAGAAATAAGTTGATGATTTACGTGGTTAGATTGTTTAAATAATATTTTGATATTGCTTCCCTGATTTTTATTGTTTATTTTTTTTGATTGTTTTTTTTCCAGCGGATATGAAGCGGGTCTGGGTCAATATTTCGGGTAATTGGGTTAAATCTCTTCCTCTATATATTATATAAGATATAGATATAGATAGATATGTATTGGGGAAACACGGCTGGTTTTTTTTTATTGATGGCATGCGGCAGTTGTTTTGAGTAAATACGGGATTATTTTTCATTTTCATTAAATGCGGATGGTTTTGTTTTAATTTATTAATATTATTTGTTTTATTAATGGCAAATGAAAGGGGCCGTATTTTTTATGTTGAATGCGGCAGAATATTTTTTGAGTAAATGCGGGATTATTTTTTATTTTCATTAAATGCGGATGGTTTTGTTTAATTTATTAATATTAGTTGTTTAATTAATGGCAAATGAAAATATGCATGCGGTAAAATTTTTTTGTCACGTTTTTTTTGTAATTATAGTAATGTTGAGTATTTGATGGTGGCAAATTAAATTTCTTTTTTTAGCACGTTTTTTGAGTTATTAAAATTGTTTTTCTGTTTTTTTCTTTATATTTTATGTTTTCTTTCCGGGTTTGGGTCGGGTAATTGAGGGGAAACGGGCTAAATTGCTTCGCAGAATATTTTTTGAGTAAATGCGGGATTATTTTTTATTTTCATTAAATGCGGATGGTTTTGTTTAATTTTTTAATATTAGTTGTTTTATTAATGGCAAATGAAAATATGCATGCGGTAAATTTTTTTTTGTCACGTTTTTTTTTTTGTAATTATAGTAATGTTGAGTATATAAGATATAGATATAGATAGATATGTATTGGGGAAACGCGGCTGGTTTTTTTTATTGATGGCATGCGGCAGTTGTTTTGAGTAAATACGGGATTATTTTTCATTTTCATTAAATGCGGATGGTTTTGTTTTAATTTATTAATATTATTTGTTTTATTAATGGCAAATGAAAGGGGCCGTATTTTTTATGTTGAATGCGGCAGAATATTTTTTGAGTAAATGCGGGATTATTTTTTATTTTCATTAAATGCGGATGGTTTTGTTTAATTTATTAATATTAGTTGTTTTATTAATGGCAAATGAAAATATGCATGCGGTAAATTTTTTTTTGTCACGTTTTTTTTGTAATTATAGTAATGTTGAGTATTTAATGGTGGAAATTAAATTTCTTTTTTAGCACGTTTTTTGAGTTATTAAAATTGTTTTTCTGTTTTTTTCTTTATATTTTATGTTTTCTTTCCGGGTTTGGGTCGGGTAATTGAGGGGAAACGGGCTAAATTGCTTCGTGTATATATTATTTATAGATATCTAAAATTGATATTCGACCTTTATACGACGCCAAAAGAAATTGTGATTGACCTTCAAAATACTACAAATTCTAAAAATGATTGTTTATCAACAAAAAGAAAACATATAAACTTAATACGGCGTACTGTTTATTAAATTATTATAGAAATCGAAATCGTATATTTTAACGTTTCTATTGATGAAAACTTAAATATATATTTTTTTTAAAAAAAATTTGGGTTCAGGAGTGTCGATATCTTGTCGGGGAGTGTCGACAACGTGTCGGATATTAAAATTTTAAATAATATTATTTTAATCAGCCGACATGTGTCGGAGCGTGTCGTGTCAGAAATGTGTCGGACACGACACACGGCACCCATATTAAACAAGTACGATCCGACCCTTTTGTGCTTCCATTAAACTTTTATTCTAGATAGACTATATGTGATATTTTAAGCGGGTGTCTACTTTTAAGCGGCTTGCACGGTGTCGAGGATAATTTAGAAGTAGTTTAAATATTTATCTTATATTTTATATTTACCTATTATGTACTTGGTGGCTAAGTCACAGAGGCCTATATATTTGTATTATGTCCATTCAGTTGAATCAATGAAATAATAATACACTTTGAATTATGTTATGGTATCGGAAACAAATCCCTGTGGCTGCAGCATATGGGCTCAGATAAATGCCCATTGAGGAAAGCATTACACGGTTTGGCTTTGTTGGCTCCAAAGCCGACACCTCCTTATATATTTACTCTCGTGATGGTGCTCGCGTTTATATTTTGATTTATGTGGAGATATTATTATTACTGGCTCGTCGTCTTCTCTTGTTGAGCAGATTATCTCTTATCTTGGTCGGCAGTTTCCGGTTAAGGACCTTGGTTCTCTGTCCTATTTTCTTGGCATTGAAGTGCTTCCTACCTCCGATGGGCTATTTCTCACTAGGCGCAAGTATATCTTTCAGCTTCTGCAGCGTGCCTCTCTAGACAAAGCCAAGCCTTGTCAGACACCTATGTCGGCCTCTCCCCGACTCACACTTGACAACAGCCCTCCATGCGCCGATCCGTCGCTTTACCGCACTATTGTTGGCGGTCTACAGTATCTCAGTTTCACTCGGCCTGATATTGCCTTCGCGGTCCACAAGGTTAGTAAGTATATGCATTCGCCTACCGAAAGCTCATTGGGTTGCAGTTAATGTATTCTTCGGTATCTTAAGCACACTATCCCCGATGGTCTCTTCTTCTCCCGCTGGTCCCCTATTTTGCTCTGGGCTTATTCTGACTCTGATTGGGCCACTGACAGTGATAATCGCCATTCTGTTGGGGCATATTGTGTCTTCCTTGGTTCTAATCTCATTACCTGGCGTAGTAAGCAACACTTGACGGTTTCCAAAAGTAGCATTGAGGCCGAGTATAAGACTCTTTCCAACACCGTCGCAGAACTCCAATGGCTTTGCAGTCTTCTTCATGAGATGCATGTTCCGTTGTCTTCTCCGCCAACTCTTTGGTGTGATAATATTGGCGCCACCTACCTTGCTCACAATCCCGTTTTTCATGCCCGCACGAAGCATATCGAGATCGACTTCCACCATGTTCGTGAATTAGTTGCTGCTCGCAAGCTCGGCATCTCTTTTATCTCCTCGAAAGATCAGTTAGCCGATGTACTCACCAAACCGTTGGCTCAGCCTTGTTTTTCCAGTTTAAAGTCCAATCTCCGTGTTCAGCCACTTCCCATGGGATTGCGGGGGCGTGTCGAGGATAATCTAGAAGTAGTTTAAATATTTATCTTATATTTTATATTCACCTATTATGTACTTGGTGGCTAAGTCACAGAGGCCTATATATTTGTATTATGTCCATTCGGCTGAATCAATGAAATAATAATACACTTTCAATTATGTTACACGTCAAGGTGGTGGAGTCTCGATTGCTAGCTTATCGGTTTCTGGGGCGGGTGCAAAGCGGAAGCCTGCTGATTTTGTTGATGGTGAGGTTCAAGTGAAGAAGGTATGCATTTTATCATTTATGGCGGAGCCTACGGTGCAGGCCCGTCCGGAGCCATGAATCTCTTATGCTGGAACTGTCGAGGGTTGGCCACCCCCGGGCAGTGAGAGCGTTAAAAGACCTTGTAACTACTTTTTCGCCTTCTATTTTATTTTTGTCAGAAACTAAGTTAAGTGAGAATCGTTTCGAATATGTTTGTTGTTCGCTTGAAATGATTTGTTATGTTGCTGCAAGATCTGATGTGCTGAAAAAAATCATTATGGATTTTACGACTGTTAAGCTAGATTTTATACTAATGAGGCACAACGTCTTGCGCTGATACAAGTTGAGTTTTTGAGGCGAAAGGATTTCATTCCACGTCGCGTGGATGTTTTAGATTTGTTAAAGTTTTGAAAGGGTTTTCTAATAGTCTGTATGTTGTTTCGATTCGTTGGTTTCCATGTAGTCTAGATGTATTGAAGATATGATGACAGAGTTTTATCATTCCATTATCAAGATCTTTGTAATTTTTCATAAACATAGTTTTATTCAACCACTACGTACCACGTCTTTTATTGAGACAACACAGCTTTTACTTTTATTGTATTCGGTTTTCTTCTCGTTTCTGTCTTTATATGCTTTTGTTCAAGTTAACATTGTTATAGATTTCATACGGAAAGAAACAAGAAAAAATTCTCATTTTTCTTCTTTTCTGTGTTTTCAAAGGGTATAATTGAGGGTTTTTTTTTTTTTTTTTTTTTGATAAGCAGCACTTTCAACAAGATGATGGATAATGGATAAGAAAAAAAGATACATACATAGATTTTCTTTTTTTGATTAGCTCTTCCAACAAGATGATGGATGATGGATAAGAAAAAGTATATACAAAAGAATGACCAATACATAAAAAACCTTTGTGTAAGAATAAACAGGCCACCACCACCTCTTGTTTCTCTTGGTCTCAGAAGCAAGCAACTCTGCACACAAACACATATCATCTTAGAGATATAGCATACCTCTACTTGTCATTAGTGTCGGTTTGGTATAGCAGATAAGCTTTCTCGGTTCTTGAGGTAAAAGTTAATTAATGGTATACAGTTTGATATACATCTCCAAAAAGTTAATTTACTTATTTGTGTCTTTGTGTGATTTTGAATCGAATACAGTGGTAAGGGATATTGTTTTTTCATCAACTCCCCTAATGAAAGTTTTCTTACTTCTTTCTCGTGAAAAAAACTAAGAAAGTTCTATTAATGCAACTCGAATCTAACAGCGCTATTAAAGACATACATAATGAATCCAGTAATTAAATAATTGGGCTAATTGTGCTCATCTAGCTTAAATGATTAACTCAAGTAATTAAATACTTAGGCTAATTGTGCTCATTTAGCTGAAAATGATTGACAAGTGCTGTTAATTATATGAAGGCAGAGACAAAGCAAGTGCACATGGAAAAGAAATGTGTAATGCTGATGCACCCCTTTCCTGCAAATGTTTGTAAACTTTTGTGGCCAACATGTATTATTTTCAAATATCAATTTTCGACATCCGTAAAGTCAAATCTAGCCCGAAACATGATGTCACGATAGATTAATTGTAGTGTCTTTAACAAACGCCAATATGTTTATGATAGAAAACAATATTATTCAAATAAATAATATTAACAATATACACACATTAATTGTAGATATTACGTATTAATTACAGAATAATTATATATTCTATAATTAATGTGTGTATATTGTTAATATTATTTATTTGAATAATATTGTTTTCTGTTTTTCTGATAGATCAATGGATACAATACTACTCCTTTATATAGGAGAGAAATCTGATACTATTATTTATTAGCAATATTCACACATTAATTGTAGATATTACGTATTAATTACAGAATAGTTATATATTCTGTAATTAATGTGTGTATA
The DNA here is from genome assembly GCA_024500145.1 of Gentiana dahurica var. dahurica. NCBI lineage: Eukaryota > Viridiplantae > Streptophyta > Magnoliopsida > Gentianales > Gentianaceae > Gentiana > Gentiana dahurica. The sequence goes on along the minus strand of JAMYXJ010000426.1, from coordinate 15,910 downwards.
TTGTTATTTATTTGAATAATATTGTCTTCTATCAGTTTACTTGTGCACTAGCTAGCTCACTTGTTTTGCTTTATGTTAATTGTCTCCATGAACACAATTTGGTCTTGTTTAACGACAATACATCAAATCTACTTTCGAAACATAATGACATATGATCGTTGAAAAGTCAATCCTAAGGTTTGTATTCAAATTTCCAGATTCAGTGTCTAGAAAGTCGAATTGTTCTGGTTTATGTTAATTGTCTCCATGAACACAATTTGGTCGTGTTTAATGATTCCACATCAAATCTACTTTCGAAACAACACAATGACATATGATCGTTGAAAAGTCAATTTTAAGGTATGTATTCAACTTTCCAGATTCAATGTCTAGAAAGTCGAACTCCAACTTTCCAGATTCAGTGTCTAGAAAGTCGAACCTAAGACTCCGGTGTGGTGCCATGATTGTTATTGTAAAATTTCACTAATGACGCCCATACCATTTCCTGCATGTCCATTAACCATGTGACATATACTGAAATTACTAGTAAAATAGGGCGCCGTGCAACGCACGGCGTGCCCATTCTATAAGTTTTAACTTATTTGACGATATTAAAATATGAAGAAATGTAGCATGTAATGAAACCGTTCAAAACGCAATTTTTAAGCGCAACAATGAAAAATAAAACATTTTACATCGATCTCCCTTCGGCAATCGAGATGGTTAATAGATCGAAATAAAGAGGAAAGGAAGAGGTAGAGGGTGGAGGGTAGAGGGTGGAGGCTTGTATGACAGCCATCTGAACCACACAACCCTCTTGAGATAGACACCAAAATCATTACCGAGAAGAAAAACGGATCGGAAACAACCCCACGCACCCCTTCTTTTTATTTGTTTTATTTTATATATTTGGCTATACTTATCGACGAAGGAATAAAAGTTAATAGTTATATGTGTGAAATAAAACGATTTTGAATTTTGCAGTAAATAAAGGATTGATACTCATTTCCTATGTACAAGGATTAAGTAAAAGGAAACATAAGTAGTAGAGACTGTTTAGCCCATAATATCATGGTGGAAGCTTTGACATTAAAAAAAAAAAAAAAAAACCATTATAACAGAAAAAAAAATAACGGTCTCATTGTTTTTTTGGGCCAACCCGTAAAAAGGCTACGGGCCTCCTAGTCATTAAAAGGCTGAACGAATTCCCAAGAAGAGCTTTAGGAATAATTTATCAAATAATTCATCCGAGAACACGTCACCTTCACCTTGTCTTTTTATTAATGCCCATGCTAACCGTATGTATTTATGAGGTGCTATTAAACACAAAGCAAAATAATATGTAATTAAATTGGAATCGGATACATCTTAAGCACAACACACATAATAAGATTAAATTAAGGCTAATATGTAGATTAAAAAAAATTGAAAAAAAAAAAAGATCCGATGAACAGTAAAATGCATGGTCGATGAACAGTAAAAAAACTGAGCCGCTGGACCGATGAATAGTAGAAAAGAACTGGGCCGGTGAACAATAAAAAAAAATAAACCAATAAAAAAAAAAATATGTGTCACTCCCTCACAAACTCTTGTCTTCTTATTATATAGAGAAACTTCTTATTATATAGAGAGACACTAGTTTTTTTCCCTCTAAATTTACTCATTGATTAGTCAAAAAGAAACAATCTTTTGGGACAACATAAAAAAATATAGGAAAATGCTATGTCCACTACACAAAAGTGTAGTGGATGATGTTGTGGATGATCCTATCCACAGATTGGAGAGAGAAATATTTTTTTTTGTGGGTCCTGACTAAATGTGTGGTGTGGATGATGTTGTGGATGATGTTGTGGAGGTAGTTGTAGTGGATGTAGCACTCCCGAAAAATATAATACAACAGAATTCTGCCGGCAAATACTCATCAATCACATCCCATCCCTATATATAGTCTTTATTTAGATCACTTGCAGTAGATACCGTAAATACTTTAAAAACTGTATTTTAAAGATTTCAACATTCAGATTTAGGAAAAGAAGCACTGCAGTAGATACTCCACATTTTACTGTAAACTACAGATTCTGTAAAATTTCCTTTACATCTATCGTATTTATCCAGATTCTGTAAATTTTCCCTTATAACTAAGTCATTACGTAAAATAGAGAATCTGATTTCATCTTAGATAGAAATACTGTAAACTAGAAAAATATGTATTTAAAACCGTAAATAGAGTGTTATTTTAGAGCATCTGATGCAAGTGCTCTTAAACCTCCGATATGAAACTAGCATTACAAGACAACTAGACACTAACTACCTTAATTATTTACTCCATTCAACTGAACTCATTAAATATAATCATATAAAGCTCTAATTTTGCTATTCGAACTCATCTTGTATCCCTCTTTTGATTCTACATTTTAATTCTTTTCTATAAAATAAACCAACTTTAAGATCTCCGGTCCGCACCGCCTAAATCGCTTGCATTACCTCTCTTGGATATCGGAGCAAAATTAGAACCCAGTTTTTTCTTTTGTGGAGAAACAATTTCTGCATTTTTCCGTAGGACCGCGTGAGGGATAAAGACGTTGTTGAAAGGGAGGACCCTGGATATTCAAAAGAAATACATTAAAAGAGCCTGATGCAAGAACACCAAAGGAAGTTTTTAGATAGAAAACAATCAAATGAGCATAGTATTCATCAAAATGTAGTGTTGACTTGTTAGTAAAGTCTGTTCTCAAGAGTGAGTCAAGTTGGTTTTGAATAGCTTTACATTACATTAACTTTTACAAAGCAGAAGAAACAACAGATCAAGTATCAAAATACTATACATCTTTTAGAAAGCTCATGATAATGGAAAAAATATCCCGGTACGTGATGAATCAGAAAAATGTTTTCGCCAGGCATAATTTGAACTGCGTAGCTTATAAGTATCAGTGCTATCAATGGCGGATCCAAAAAGATGTTTTTTTGAGGGCATAATTTACACTACATAGCTTACATAATGTGTGTCTACTTCTGAGTAGGGGGTTTCACATACTACACAAACAAGGTGGATGAACACTTTCTTGAAATCAAATATGTGTGGTTGGATCATGCATTAGGACGGAGCCATGAATTCATAATCGAATTGGCTAATGGGATATTTTTGAATTATCCGGTGGGTTGAATTAAGTAGTCTTATCGGGTTAAAACGAATTACTATATAGAACATTAAAGTATAATTTCTTTCGTCTAGGTGAGCTTAGCTCCCTAATGATATAGTGTGCCTCCGTCGTTGGTTGTGGCAAGAACTGTTTCGAATAGTGATACTAAAGGCCGCGAGTTCATCGAATTAATCTACCATTTATTGCAACGGAATACTATAAGATAGAAACCAATCACATGTTGGTGTAGGACAATTCACTGGTTTCAGACACTTTGATTTTAATGTTTAGGGTCTCCAACGTTATTGTAGGAGATGTGACATATGAATCGTACTTATACACAAATATGGACGGCTTTGAAATCCTCTTTTCTAGGAAAAACAAATCACCATTTAAATGTACGAGTGGTGATAGTTTCAAGAACAAAATAGCCACAACAAATACACAACATTCATTTTACACCATTTATGATTATGATTATGATAATGTGAACTTATTGATTAATACAAGTCTTTTAATTATCAATGGTGTAAAAGTGTGTTGTGACACTTTATTATGAAACGTAAATTTTCCTTATGGAGGGTCTTTTCACACCTATACGTTACTCGGACCGAATTGGAATCAGGAGATAATATTTATCCTGACCAAATTTGAGTTAGGATGTCGAATAGTTTATAAATTCAATATTTGTCAGAAAGCACAATTGATACTTAATGGCTGGAATTCAGTGAGTAAACTAATATTTGAGTTAGAATGTTGAATAGTTTATAAATTCAATATTGGTCAGAAAGCACAATTGATACTTAATGACTGGAATTCAATGAGTAAACTAATCGACAGGAAAAAAATGTTGAAAATAGATTTGAACTTGCAACCTATGCTAATGAAATATAACAAGAACATATTCCTAAACCACTGGACAAGTAGGAATTTAATTTAAAAAAAGACACATCAAATATACTAATATTACTCCTAAAACTAATAAAATATTAAAAATGTTCTTTTTTGTCTTTTTTTTTCCAAAATTTCATGACCACCCCACCCCTTTACTAGTTCCGCCCATGGATTTTATGGGTCCCATAAAGATCGATGATTTAAAAGTGTGTTGTGGGTAAGTTTCATTATACGAAATTTCTGTCTTAGCACATAACATTATGCAGAGATGTTAAACTGAAAAATTCAACTGTATTTAAACTGTATGGTTCATATTCATTTGGGTTTCCCTACATCTACTTCTTTTGCTTTGCTTTGGGTTGACGACTAATTTTTAAGGAATCGTAAATCTCGATTTCTTTCAAGAGTCAAAGGCAATATAGTGCATTAGATGAATGTTCTACTGTATCGTATAGTTGCGTTTTTCATTTAATATTATCAATGTTCATATTCTTTTTTTTCTTTCTAATATCATATAGTAAAGAAGAATAAAATCAGTAGTCTATTTTATAGCTATTCCCATGTATTGTACCGATTTTGGGCTAGTTTATTATAATTAAAATCTAGATAGTGTGATTTTAAATAAATATTAACGGTCTATCTTTATTTTATTAATGAAATGTTTATCTCACTTGGTAGTATAGTGTTATTTTGCAATTAATGTTTCGTCGTCCTGCTTGTTTGTTCCTTTGTCTTTTGCTTGGCCCCTCCTATTATTTTTTGTTCTGCTTATTACTGCTTACCTTCCTCATGAGGCTTGAAGAAATTCGGTGAATTGCTTTACTTATTGTCAGTTTTGCCGGGAATAGTTTGCCTGAACACAATCTGCTTCCTCTTGCTCTTTCTTCTTTGCTTTTGCGTATTTGTTAATTAGTTTCATTAATTCATCTCTTTTTATCCATCGGTCTTTCCACTTTAATGATATGTTGGCCTTTATATTTCTCAGCAAACTCTAATTTTCAGATTTGTTGATTTTTGTTTTTTTGTTTCTGTTGGATCTATATAGTTTGTGGCGCCATCCTCTGGAAGCACACGAAAATGGATGTACAAATCAGGCTGCATTTCAGCTCAGCTCTATAAACCATGGCATTGAACCTTGAGTCTCACACTCGATTGGTTTTCTTATGCTCTAAAACTTGTAAGTTCTAAATCTGTAAGAATGGTTTTATTACTTTTGTCATATCAGGTCTGCAAGAATTATTTTAGGCCAAAAATTATTTTTCCCTTGATAAAGGTTTGATACATCATAAACCTCAAGTTTTTATTTTATAAATTTTACTAATGCAGGTGGTTTGGTGTTGAGAGATGTTGGTTGCTATATGCTTGCAGGAAGTTCACACTTCTTGTGAAGCTTATATAACCACTAATGTATCGACACTACAATATTCGCGCTCGCTGCACTCCAACTAACCAGATAACATACACCATCTGAAGAACTTCCATGCAACAACTACACGACAAATAAATTTGAGGGCAGCAACCGTGCATCGCACGGTCGCCCCCACTAGTATCATATATATGTAGATTTTAGTGGTGTTATGTTCCCGTTGTGTTATTTATTTTCATTAGTAATTCCTCACAAGTGTGGACGTGTAAGTAATTTCTTGACATATGTAATTTTTGTTTTTTTAGGGAAGTAATTATTCAGGTTTTGTATGTGGGTTTCGTTGGAATCTTGGTAGTGTGCTTTACTGGTTTTGGAACAGAATACGGAGCAGAAAACGTGACGTCCCGCTAGTTTTCATGTTTTGGCGTACATAGTGTGTGCTCTACACGTGCGCCTAAAGTGTTGAAATCTGGACGAAGCTTCTGATTTTTGTCAGGCGAGTGCTCTTATAACGCAAAGATAATATCCTCACAACTATGAAATTCGTGAATGATCACTTCCAAATGCAAAAGAAAAATATAGAGTTACCCTCGAAACCTTTAATAAAATCTATACACAATAATATCGTTTTATTGTTATAAGTGCATGTAATTTTTCAATATCTCTCTATAATAATAAGAAAGGAAAAGTTGTAGATTTGTGACACGTGTTTTTTTCTATTGGTCCGTCATTTTACTGTTCATCAGCCCAAAAGCCAAGCTCAATCTTTTTTTAAAAAAAGATTTTTACTGTTCATTGGGCGACCCAGTCCAGAAAAATGTGTTTTTTTTTTTTTTTTTTGAGAGGTGAAGGGTTTGAGTTAAATTGTTTCATTTTAGAGGACCCAATTGTATTTTTAATCTACACATTAGCTTTAATTTATTCTTAATCTTATTATGTGTGTTGTGCTTAAGATGTATCCGATTCCAATTTAATTACATATTATTTTTCTTTCCATCGAGATCTCTTTTTTTTTTTTTTTGGTCTTATCCTAATACGATACGACCACGTGATATTTCAATATACTATAGTTTGTTTGTGTGTGTGTTCTTTTCCTTTTTTGCGTATATATATTTTACATTGTATGTTTATACCGGTCTTTTTAGGGGCATCGTTTTTTGGGGTGCTACGTATTGATTATTTTTTTCGTCTTCGTTTTTTTACTTCTATATATTGTGTGTGTCGGTTTTTTTCTTTGGTCAATGGTTTAGTAGTGTCGAAGGTGTCGATTTTGTGTCGTGGAGTGTTGATAGTGTGTTAGATTTTAATTAAAATTTTAATTAATATTCATTTGATCAACCGACAACCGTTGGATATGGCGTCGGGGTGTATCGAAGCGTGTCGTGTCGTGTTTTGGGTAGAACACGTGTTGTTGCAGATAATGTTGAAGATAGCTTCATTTTTTCGGTTAAAATTGATTTAAGTAGAAATTGAAAAAAAAATTATTCGGTAGTGTCGAAAAGTATCCATACGATGTCGGGAGATGTCGAAGATGTGTCGGATATTCATTTCATACACACTTATATTATTCTTCTATGAACATGTTTTGATGCCACCCTAAAAGGTGTGAGGGGTGGGTTGGGTTAGGGTGGTGGGAAGGGTAGGGTATAGTAAGATGGGTGGTGGGAAGGGTAGGGTATAGTAAGATGGGTGGTGGGCACGGTAGGGTAGGGAGTTGTAGGGTAGAGTAGGATGGAGTGGTGGGTAGGGTAAGGTAGGGTGGGATGAGATAAAATAGGGTGTAATAGGCTTAGCTAGGATAGTGAATTAATATGTAGGTTGGGAGGTAGGTTAAGGTTTGTAGGTAGGTAGAGAGGTAGGGTGCGGTAGTGTGTGCTAATGTAGGTGAGGCGAGGTATGAGATGTAATGCGGTGATGTATGGTAGGGTATGATGGTATGGTTGGATGATGTGGCGTAAGTTAAGTAAAGTTTGGTAGGTTGAATAAAGTACGTAATATAAGGTAGTGTGGTAAGATAATATGTGGTAAGATAATGTGGTGTAGGGCATGGTGAGGTAGGATTGGATAGGTGAGTGTTAAAAAATGTTGGGATAGGGTGCGGTTCGTTACATGCTACATTTCTTCGTATTTAATATCGTCAAATAAGTTAAAACTTATAGCATGGACACTCCGTGTGTTGTACGGAGTCCCGTTTCACTAGTTTATAAATAAAGAAAGTATATAGTGAAATAGTGTTAAATATAGACTATATAAAATTTTAAGGTCCTATACATTTTGCTAATGCAAAATCTACGACAATATGTTGTATCCTACCCACTTTTTTTCCCTCAATCTTTTCAATTTTTACTCGTATGGGGCGAAGTTGAAAAAATAGGAAATTAGGTTCCTGTGGCCGTATGTTTTTAATGTCTGTTCAGGGAATGTTTTTTAAGTCGAGGTAAAAATTACCACGGGCTGGATGAAATTGTGGTAAATTCCACGGGCTGGATGAAATGAAAGACATCATGCAATAATCAATATAAATGTTTATTACGATCGTCAAATAGAAACATATATTTGCATGTATGAATACGTTACGGGCGTTACCGACATTATAGGCATTCTTTTGCATATGCCTTTTTGATTTGCTTTTTCACACTTTTATCATATTTCTAATTCAAAATGTATTTCAAAAAAAAAAATTTAGGGTAATGTATTTCAACTTCAAATTCAAACATTAAAGACATGTCATATCACATTGGATTTATTTTGATACCATCCGTTAAGAATTGATTATTTATCTTTGTGACATGAGTCACTGTTTTAATGTGCCAAATGTAACACTTGTAGTGTGCCAGCTGTCCTAGTATCTAGAAGAAAATCTATCCATATATGTATGTGTTCAAAACAGAAAATGGTTGATAGAAAATCTATGAAAGATTCTTATCTGCAAATGTTCTTTATCTTTTATCTTGGTATCAGAGCGTAGGTGACGACAATGGCCAACACCACCACACCTCCGGCGGCGGGAAGCACAGAAGGAGCAGCGATGGGATTCAACTTCACGCCATTTCGGTGTGGTTTTAACCCCCGTTTATCCCTCTTTTGGCCTGTTTTTGGGTAGATTAGACCTTTTTTAGGGCTTTATCATGAGAATATTGCACGTGGAATGAAAACGATACTTAATCGGGAAATTCCTCCTTTTATCGATATTTTGCCCTATTCCGGACACTTTTTACCCCCGGGATAGTGTATGGCTTGTTTTGGTGAATGTGAATTCAGGGGTTAGGTGTCTCGAGACCCGGAAGGCGATGATTTACAATGACAAGCATGCTCGGAGCCGAAGAATGGACCGAGAAGTGAAGAAACAATGAAATCAAGTTTTCGGTCTTGGCTCAGTCCACTTCAGCTGCAGTTTCATCCAGGAATAAAGCATTTTCTGGACCTGACTTCTTCATGAAAGTTGTAGACAATTCAAAGAGCTTTCCAACGGATCTTGAATCATCTCAATCGGAGCTCGGACGAAGAATTTATGGTCGTTTTACCGAAGACAGTTCAGGCTGAATCGCCAACTCGAGCCGAACTTCAGGCAGCTCGGCTCGTTCACGTATTTTACCTTACAAAAACAGATTCAGCATTGAATCCTCTGTTATTCATTCAGCATTCTTCTCCTCCTCCACCAAAAACCTAGCTCCTTCTTCCCTCTAGTTTTAGGAGTAGTTTAGATAGCTTAAATATAGTTAAAATTAGGTAGTTTGTAGCAAAAATTCCTCTCTTCTCAACTCTAATTTCTTCCCCAACCCCTAAGAACTCATCTTTTCCCCAAATTCTCCATTGTTGTGTCTTGTGGTGTTCTTCAACTTCAAACTCGAAATTCTTGGATTCTATGGTAATTTCTTGTTCTCTCTTCTTTATTATGTTGTTTATTTGTTGTTTTGATTGTGTTTTTCCTCCCCCCATGAGTAGTTAGCCCCTTTTGTAGTTGAATCATGTGAAAACTTGTGAAATTGGCCCTAGATTGATGAAATTGGGAGTGGGTAGTGCTTGAATGATTGTTTTATGATTGATTCATGTTCTAGAACTTGTTTTAATTGTGTTTCGGGCTAGATTGACAACCTAGGTCGATAATTTTGCGTGTTGAACCTATAGATGGATTTTGCGGGGATACGCGGGAAATGGGTTCTAAAATCACGGAGTAAATCCGGCCGATGTGTTTCCGGTCCGGGTTCAAAGTGAGGCTTTTCGTGTTTGGTTCCGAGCACCTCTAGAGCTTAGTCATACCTTAGCATCCGAGCTTCTAAAGGGAAGTGAGGTTGGGTTCAGTATAGAGCGCTTAGGTTACGGTATAATGCCTTTTCGCTAGAATAGGAGGTTGCGCCCATGAATCGTCTTAAAACGTAGTTTGATTGGTTGGTGAATGCACACTCCAGGTTGATTCTTTCGAGGGGCTAAAGTAACTTGTTGGATCATGGTTCGACTACACCTTTCTCTCTCTCTCTCTCTCTCTCTCTCTCTTTTAGACTTGTTAGTGTTCCTTTCTCCCTACCCTTAGACTTGTTAGTATTCCTTTCTCCCTACCCTTAGACTCGTTAGCTTAACTCTCTTTCTCTCCCTCTCTTGCTTTTTAATTGTCGTTGTAGTATAATCTTGCCAACCTCGTGGGAGCAAGAGAAAGCTTCAGGGATGGTCAAGAAGTGTTTCGAGAAGATTGTGCAATGGTTTCAAAAAGTCAGGTGACCTGGCACCTTCAATATCTTCGAGAGATTGAAGGCCATTTGTTCGAAAATGTCTTATGCGACTCAGGGGCCTCCATTAATGTGATGCCATTAAACGTATGCAAAAGCTCGGTTAGATAAAAGGATGCGAGAACGCCCATTTCTCTTCGGGATGGTAGACAAATCTAGTCGATCACGGTTGTGTAGCTAATGTTCTCCTTCAAATTGAACATTTAGTCTTCCTACCGACCGGGTTATTCTAGACTATCCACCGATAAGGAGATGCCTCTAATTCTAGGTCAACCTTTTAGACACTTCTAACGCCTCATCGACTTTCGCAAGAGCGATGATTACTCTTAGAGTCGATGACACATCCGTTACCTTCACACGAGGGACACATCCTGAAAGAGCCGTAATTGATGAAATATCGTTTGTCGAAGCCATATATGAGGACGGAGGAGATGCCTATTACGAAGATGCAATGGAGCTTACAGAGATAGGTGTTTTTGAAGTCATGGACATTGAGGATCCGGCTGGCTGCGGACCATCTTCTAATTCAATTCCAGCCGTAGGCATTGACGAGTCATCTTCACTCGCTCATACTGAGCCTGTTATTGAGTTAGAAGCATGGAGATACCCAGCAACAAACGATAATCTCAAGGAACTGAGTCAGGAAGACTTCATCCCTGGTGAAGAAGAAGCTCTGATGGGTAGTTGGGACGAGGTAGAGTTTTGGAGAGAAGCTACTCATTGGGAAGTAGATGATTGGGAAGAGCTGGCAGAAGAGCTAAAAGACGAAGAGTTAAGAAAAATGATCGATCACAAGAAAAAGGAAGCAAGTGTTGACCGGAGGATTCCGATGGATGATTTGATCCAGTACCTTTCCGGGGTTGAGCCTCGGGAAGATGAGGTGTTCTACTGTCAACCACTCCAAGCTCATAAAGAGAAAGGTGGCCCGTTAAAGTCTAGTATTGAGCAACCACCTACTGATTTAGAGCTTAAACCGCTTCCAAAACACCTTAAGTATATCTTTCTTAAGGATGGAGATAAATTGCCTTTGATCATTTCTTCGAAACTCGACCAAGAGCAAGAAGCACAGCTGATAGAAGTGCTTAAGAAAAACATCCTCGCGTTCGGTTGGCAAGTGGGTGATATCCGAGGGATCAGCCCAGACATATGCATGCATAAAATCCGAACGGAGGAAGGAGCTAAAAAGGTAAGACAACCTCAGCGAAGGCTGAATCCGCATATGCAGGAGGTTGTCAAGAAGGAGGTTATAAAGTGGCTCGACATGGGAATCATCTACGCAATCGCCGATAGCGAGTGGGTCAGCCCTACTCAAGTTGTGCCAAAGAAGGGCGGTATTACGGTTGAAAAGAATGAAAAAGGGGAGGAAGTTGCCCTACATCTCGTGACTGGCTACAGAGTCTGTATCGACTATCGTAGACTGAATGAAGTCACTGCAAAAGATCACTTCCCCTTACCCTTCATTGACCAACTAATTGAAAGACTGAGTGGTCACAAGTATTATTGTTTTCTCGATGGATATTCTGGTTACTTCCAGATAGCCATCGACCCCAATGACCAAGAAAAGACAACGTTTACGTGTCCATCTGGTACTTTTGCTTTTCGTAGAATGCCATTCGGTCTATGCAATGCACCCGCGACTTTTCAACGGTGTATGTTGGCCATTTTTGATGGACTTGTTGAGAAATGCATGGAAGTCTTCATGGATGACTTCTCAGTCTACGGCGATAGCTTTGATGAAATTTTAGAGAACCTAGATATGGTACTCCAACGTTGTGTTGAGAAAAATCTGGTGCTTAACTGGGAAAAATGCCATTTTCTAGTAGACGAAGGAATCGTTTTGGGACACAAGGTGTCCAATGCTGGTATTCAAGTTGATAAGGCTAAGGTTGAAGCCATTGAAAAGATGACGTACCCAAAGACAGTGAAAGAGGTACGAGGTTTTCTAGGACATGTTGGCTTCTACCGGCGTTTCATTAGAGACTTTTCTACGATTGCCAAGCCTTTATCAAATCTCTTGAAAGAAGATGTAGATTTCTTGTTCGATGCGAAGTGCAAAGAAGCTTTCAATTGTCTGAAAGACAAGCTTATCAGTGCCCCTATTTTAGTTGCACCTGACTGGACCAAGCCTTTCGAGTTGATGTGCGATGCCTCTAATTACGCCGTAGGCGCAGTTTTAGGTCAAAGAGTTGATAAAAGGTTCAGGCCCATCTATTATGCGAGTCGTACCTTGAACCCGGCTCAATGCAATTATACCACAACTGAGAAGGAATTCTTAGCTGTTGTTTTTGCCATTGACAAGTTTAGAAGTTATCTTCTAGGGTCTCAAGTGATTGTATGGACAGATCACGCAGCTTTACGCTATCTTATGGATAAAGCAGATGCCAAACCAAGGTTACTTAGATGGATTCTGATTCTACAAGAGTTTGACCTTGTGATTAAAGATAAGAAAGGTAGTGAGAATATTGTGGCTGATCATTTATCTCGCTTAGTAAATGAGGGTGCAGAAAATCACAATGATATAGGCATTGATTTTCCGACCGAGCAATTGATGAAGCTTGAAACGGTTAGGCCGTGGTATGCTGACTACGTCAACTATTTAGCGAGTGGTCATTTAGAGGATATGACGTATCAGGAGAGGAAGAAGTTCTTTTCTGATCTTAAATATCTCGTATGGGAAGATCCTTATTTGTTCAGAGTCTGTAAAGACGGGTTGCTTCGACGGTGTGTTCCCGAGCATGATCAGTGGGATATCCTAGAACAATGCCATAGCGGTCCTACCGGAGGTCACTATGGAACACCGAAGACGGTTGCAAAGATTCTTCAAGCTGGATTCTACTGGCCGACTCTATTTAAGGATGCAGAAGCCTTTTGTAAAGGTTGTGATAGGTGCCAGAGAACTGGACGGCAGAGTAGTAGGATGGAAATGCCACTTAAGCCCATTCTTGAGTGTGAAGTTTTCGATGTATGGGGCATAGATTTTATGGGACCCTTTCCATCCTCATGTGGTAATAAGTATATCCTCGTCTGTGTGGATTATGTTTCCAAGTGGGTTGAAGCCATAGCTACCCAAACTAATGATCACAAGGTTGTGAAGAAATTCTTGCAAAAGAATATCTTTACTAGATTCGGCTGTCCGAGAGCACTCATTAGTGATGAAGGTACTCACTTTTGCAATGCGCCGCTTGACAAGATCCTTGAGAAGTATGGTGTCAAACATAAGATTGGTACACCATATCATCCTCAAACCAGTGGCCAAGTCGAGGTAAGCAACCAGAGCCTGAAAAGAATTCTGGAGAAGACCGTGAACAATAATCGATCTAATTGGAGTCTTAAGTTGGATGACGCGTTGTGGGCTTATCGTACTGCATTCAAGACCCCGATGGGCACGTCACCCTTCCAAATGGTCTATGGCAAAGCTTGTCATTTACCTGTCGAACTTGAACACAGAGCTTTCTGGGCAATTAAATTCTTAAATTTTGATAGCCAACTCTGTGGGGAGAAAAGGTTGTTACAATTGAACGAGCTCGACGAATTCAGACTCCGTGCATACGAGAATGCTAAACTCAGTAAGGAGAGAACTAAGATGCTCCATGACGCTAAGATCAAGGACCGAGAATTCAAAGTTGGTGAAATGGCTTTACTCTATAATACTAGACTTCACCTGTTTCCGGGTAAACTCAAGTCTAGATGGTCTGGTCCCTTTGAGATTCTCGAAGTTAATCCTAGTGGAGTAATTACTTTGAACGGGTATGGTAATCAAGCTTTTAAAGTGAATGGCCATCGACTTAAGAAATATTTTGGGCAACCAAAGGAAAAGCCTGAGATTCTTTATTTCCAAAGAAGAGATGAGAGTACAGATGTCCTGATTTGTGAAGAGATTCCATCTTATTTCTTTGAGTCAGATGATGATGACGTTCCTATATCCACCCGTAAGGTACCTTTTGTGGAGACTTCTGATCATACCACTGTGTCTATGCCTATCGTCCGCAAGAACAAGAAGAAGAGAGTCAGTGTAGTTTGGAGAGAAAAGTTTAATGATCTTATTGCGCACTTGACTTGTTGTTGTGGTGAAAATCATTTCCGCCCCAGTGCTCCTGATTCTGATACTGAGGTGGCGGTAGTCAAACCGAAGTGGCCCGATCCGGGTTGATCTTTTGAACTTTGTGTCAAGCTATTGACATTAAAAGAGCGCTCCTAGGAGGCAGCCTAGTTTTCTTTGTTTGTTTCTTTTCTTAGGTTGTTTTGTTTTATTGTTTTAGAAATAATACTTTAGTTGATTTTGTGTTGACGGTTATTCCTCTTACGTTCATTGTGAGTGTTTTGTGTTGCTCATATACCCCGTGTGCCCCGAGATTATATGGTATGTCGAGTGTTGCAGATACTTTTGAGCAGGTTCACCAGCTTTTATGTCCAGTGTTGTCTATTCGAGTTGCAGCGGTATATTCATGCTCCGGCCTGACCTCTGCCAACTTTCATCCGCCAACCACTGTTGAAACCAGCTAAGTTTTCTTTTTTTTCTTTTATTCTGCACATTCTGAGGACATAATGTGATTTAAGTGTGGGGGGGTGTTTGGGTATGTTTTTATGCTATATCCTTTGAATTATGAGTGAAAGTTAAATTTCTGCGAAATTTAAAATTTTTTGTGAGTCTCGAGCATATAATTGGGACTAGATGCTTGCTAGTTGTAGTTTTCTAACGATGATAGTATGTGACTTAGTGAGATAATTATAGCATGTTTTACTTTTATGGAGATAGTTTCGTTTTTCACTCACGAAAGCCTTTGATTTTGAAGCATGACTTTTGAATTATATCCTTTCATTATTTTTAATGATTCATCTTAGGAAGGTCGGTATAGTAACACCTTAGTTAAACCATGTACTGTGAATATCATAAAGTTTGAATGTGATAAGTGAGATGTAACTTATGACTTTGAAAAGTGAATAAAAAAAGTGAGTGAGCAATTATTAATAAATACGTTTGTCGGAAGCTGGTTTATGATTTGAGTGCGGTAGGGTATACCTCGTATGTCCTATTCCACTATGATGACCAATAGCTCACGACAGTCAGGAGAAGCTACCTTATGATTTGAGTAAGGTAGGGTGTTATCACGAAACATCCTATTCTACTATGAGGGGTAAGAGCTTATTCTGATATGCGTCAAATTTGAAAATTTTGAAAAATGATGAATAAGAATAAAGTGAAGTCTTTGTTATCATGGATCTTATACCCAGTAGAACCGCATGATATGCTGTAGGGATTATCCTACTGAGTGCGTGGGAAGGCTTTGAGTGGAGCTGTTACTATCTGTACCTAGGATAGTCATTGGAATTTCTGAGAGGATATTTCTTTGAAAGGCTTGTTAAATTTGAGAATGGCTTGTCACACATACACCGAATCTATCTCTGTGTTGGTATCAATTGCTATAGTTGTTGTATCTTTTGTTACGTGAGTTAGAGATCTATGTGGATTGCATATAAAGTTGAGCTATAGTTTTGATTGTTTTGTCCGAGGACGTACAAAAAGCTAAGTGTGGGGGTGTTGTTAAGGCCATATTTATATGATTATTAAGGGTTATTTCATTATTATTTTTCCCACATTTGCGTAATTTACATGAGAATTAAGGTTTTAAGTGTAATTATTGAATAAAGATGATTTTAAGAGGGTTGTATGCAAAATTGATGATTTTAAGTGTTAATTTGATGGAATTATTATTATTTGGATTTTATTACATTTTTGCATTGTTTATTTATCATGTAGGAGTTAATTTTCGAATGCTATAATGAGGATAAATAAAGCTCAAGTCGAA
>JAMYXJ010000425.1:0-22567 GCA_024500145.1 Gentiana dahurica var. dahurica | reverse complement strand
TGGATCTCAGTAGAGTCATCACCAGTGAGGATGATATCATCCACATATACAATAAGAATGGACCTTCTCTGGTTGGTGGTCTTGATAAACATAGTGTGATCTGAGTTGCATTGATGATATCCAGTAACTTTGACCACAGTAGTGAGTTTTCCAAACCAGGCTCTTGGGGATTGCTTTAGGCCATATAGAGATTTCTCAGTTTGCATACCTTTCCTTGAGTGTGAGGATTGACAAAACCAGGAGGTACATTCATGTAAACTTCCTTAGTAAGGTCACCATTGAGAAAAGCATTTTTGATATCCAATTGGTGTAGAGGCCAGTCAAGTTGGACAGCAAGAGATATCAGTATTCTGACAGTGTTTAGTTTTGCCACTGGTGCAAAAGTTTCTTTATAGTCAATGCCATAAGTTTGAGTGAAACCCCTTGCAACTAATCTGGCTTTGTACTTGTCAATTGTACCATCAGCATTGTATTTGATAGTGAATAACCATCTGCAGTTGTCTGTCTTCTTGCCTTTTGGAAGAGTTGTGAGATCCCAAGTATGATTATCCAGGAGGCAGTCATTTCAGTCTTGACAGCTGCCTTCCACTTATCATTTTGAAGAGCCTCCTGAATATTCTTAGGAATAGAGTGAGAATCCAAGTCCTGTGTAAACATGGCAAAAGCAGCTGATAACTGATCATAAGATAAATAAGTATGAATAGAGTGATCAGTAGTGCAAGATCTCTTTCCCTTCTTGAGAGCAATAGGCCTATCATCAATGTCAGCAGGCTGCTGAGATTTTGTAGGTTGCTGAGTGTCAGTAGGCTCCGGGTCAGCAGGCTCTGGGTCAGTAGACTCTGGTTCAGGAGGTTGCTGAGGATCAGTAGGCTGTTGAGAGTCAGTAGGGTGCTGAGGTTCAGTCTGCTGAGAATCGATAGGTTGCTGAGGTTAAGAGTTTGCTGAGGGAAAGGATTTAGGTCAATTTCAATCAGGTTTCCATCAGTGACTGCCTCGATGGACTTGCTGTAGTAGGGAGTTCTTTCAAAGAATTTTACATCCATAGAATTGTAAAATCTCTTTTGAAGGAGAATAACACTGTAACCTTTCCTGTCCTTTGCATATCCTAGGAAAATGCACTTGTGAGCTTTGGGATCAAGTTTACTTCTGTGTTGGGCATGGATATAAACAAACACAGTGCAACCAAAGATTTTTGGAGGTAATTGGGAAATAAGATGAGGGCGAGTGTGTGGTCGGAAGGGTTTGGATAGGAGTTTTAAAGCCTAACACTCTACTGGGAAGTCTGTTGATTAAGTAAGTGGCAGTTAATATAGCTTCACCCCACATATACTTTGGAACATGTGTGGTGAACATGATTGATCTAGCCATCTCTAGTAGGTGCCTGTTCTTTCTCTCAGCAACCCCATTTTGTTGAGGTGTTTCCACACAACTACTGATATGGACAATCCCCTTATCCATCAAGAAATTACTGAGGTTAGACTCATAGTATTCAAGTGCATTATCAGTCTTTAAGATCTTGATCTTAGTGTCAAATTGAGTAGAGATCATGTTGTAAAATTCTTGAAAAACTGTTCCAACTTCAGATTTATCCTTCATTAAAAACAGCCATGTGTTTCTGGTATGATCATCAATGAAAGTGACAAACCACCTTTTCCCTGTTATACTTTTTACTCTTGAAGGTCCCCATACATCACTATGAATTAAAGTGAAAGGTATGGAAGGCAAATAAGGTAGTTTGGTATACACAGATTTGGTAAGTTTGGCAAATTGACAAATATCACATTGAAGATCATTGACATTACATCCTTTAAATAATTCAGGAATTACAGACTTTAAATAACCAAAACTTGGATGTCCTAGTCTATAATGCCATAACATGATATTGTCTAAGGTTTGAGTGCAGGCTGCTGAGGCAGATTCAGTCTTCAGTCTTCAGCAGAGTCGACCACATACAATCCTGAGCAGGGTTTAGCCCTCCCAATCACTTCCTGTGAAGAAGGGTCCTGGAAAGTGCACTGATTCTTATTAAACACAACAGTCCAATTCAAATCTTTTGCAAGTTTACTGACAGATATGAGATTGCAGTCTAATTTTGGAACAAATAGGACATCCTTTAGGCATATCTTATTAGTGAGTTTAACATTTCCAAAACCTTTTGCATGAGAGATAGATCCATCAGCAGTCTTAATTTTATGAATTTGATGACATGGCATAAGGTGAGTTATGAGGTTTTTATTGCCAGTCATATGAGAGGAGGCCCCAGAATCAACAATCCATGTTTCATTACTAATAGAAGAGTAGAATCTACCTGCACTAGCCTGAGTAGCCGTGTCAGTAGAGGTACTACCTTCTTTTTGTTGAGTGAGGAAAGCTTTGAATGCAAAACTGAGCATTCAACTTGTTATCATTCTCCTCTTCATTGACATGCCTACCCTGACTTTCCCTGGTAGGCTTGAAGGATTTAGGCATGCCATGTAGCTTCCAGCAAGTGTCCTTGGTGTGATTTGTGCGTTTGCAGTGCTCACAGAACAACTTTCCAGTTCGATCAGTAGGCTTCCTGACAGTCAGCAGGGTAGCACTCTCAGCAGGGTTGTCAGCAGGGGAGTTCAGCAGCATCATTTTCCTCCTGCTTTCCTCATGTTTGACTTCCGCAAACATGGATTTGAGATTTGGGAGAGGTTTTGTGGCAAGGATTCTTCCTCTAACATCATCAAGAGTAGGATCCAGTCCGGTAAGAAACTTGAATACTCTCTTTTTTCTCAATAATGTCCTTATAAAGGGCAGCATCCTTGACATCATTCCAGGTGAGTTTCCAACATATCTAGGTGTTGCCATGCCCTAGACAGTTGGTTGAAGTATTGAGTTACAGACATATCTCCTTGTCTGCAGTTTTGAATCTGAGCTTCAAGTTCATACACTTCTGATGTATTGTCTTTCTTTGAGTAAAGGTCCCTGGCATTATCCCAGATCTCCTTTGTAGTATCATACATCATAAAGTTCTCACTAATCTCTTTTGTCATTGATCTTGTGAGAATGGTCATGACTTGATTATTAGTAGTATCCCATGCTTCAAATCCTGGGTCATCTTCAGCAGGGGCAGGTTTAGAGCCGGACAGGTATCCCATCTTACCTTGTCCAGAGATGTACATTTTCATAGACCTTGACCATAGCAAGTAGTTGTTGCCATCAAGTCTATGATTAGTGTAAGATGAAGATTCAGTGACCCCAGTCTGCTGAGGCAGCTGGGACTCAACTGAGGGTGAGGAAGCTTCAGATAATGAAGACATTCTTGATTGAGCAGGGTACTGAGAATTTGCAGCGGATTCAGGAGTTTAAGTCTCTGATACCATGAAGAGAGTTTGAGAAAGTAAATAATACTTGAGTAAACTTCAACTTAGTTTATTCATCAAATAGAAGAAGTATAAATAGGTACAAGTAAGTGAGAAACTAGTTAGCTTGGGCGGCAATTAACTATGGGCGGCAAGTATGCTTGTAATTGTGAGAGTTATGTCTATTACCTAAAGTAAACAAAACTAGAGTTTGACATATTAATTGTTTATATGTACCACAATTAATATGTCCTTTTACAAATAAAATGTACAAATAATGTATACACGGAAATAAATAAATATTACATAATATTTGATATGTAATATTTCCACAATCAGTTTTTTCAGATATGCTGTATGAAAAACTTATATGAAAAAAATCACAAATACTGATAAACTAAATAACAGAAAGTAAATGCGTAAAATAAGTAAGGCAAGAGTTATAGAGGTTCTGGTGGTGTAATCATGTCGTCCACTCTTCCTCTGTGATGTAGGAGGAAAATTCCACTAGAACTTTCTGAGGTGAACTATTACAAAAAGTCCTAAACAATAGTCCTTGACTAATCCTTAGCTTCACTATCTAAACAACTGTAGAACATGTGTGATTGTGCTGCTCTGCAACTGCTTGAAACACTAGTCTTTAGAGGGTTGTATTGCCTCTTCTCCAGCTCCACCACAAACACATTCTACCCGACTGCTAAACAACAACAACTGTCCTTGGCAAAACCTTCTGGTTTGCTTCACAGTCTAAACCCTTGATGAAAATCTAAGTTGGGCTGAGAATCAATAAGTTGATTCTTGTTTGTGGTTCTTAAATGTGTCGGATTCTTGATAAATTCTTTGTAGCTTGAACACTTGAAGAAATCTAGATATGATCTTGTTAAGCTCGAAGATTGATAGCAATTCAGATGAACAAAGACTGAGGCACAAGAATTGTTGTATTCTTGCGTTGTTGTATTTATTCTTGGTGCAAACTCCTCTATTTATAGTGTGAAGTCCAACGTTCATCTTGCTTAAATTTTGAATTGTATCAACGTCTTTCTTTTCAGATGTCATATTTAAGTGACCGTTTTGACATGTCAATGCTTCATCCAATGAAATTGCTTCCTTTGTAACGTTCAAATGTAAGTTCAGTTTGTTGGATGGCTGACTTTAAAACTGAGTATCCTGATCAGTTTTAGTCTGAGTTTTTCACTTATCGGTTTGTCAACTGACTTAGAGCATTAACTGAGTTTTTACTCTTCTTCAAAACTTAGTACTCTTTTCATCTGATTTCATATGACTTAATTAGAGTACACCATAACTTATTATCATCTAAGAATTCATTGTCCTTATGATTCTTAGGTCTTCATACAAGATCTATAAAGTCAATTCAGGCCACCACAATCTTGCCTGAAGTCTAACTTTACAGTCTCAACTTCATAACTTAGTTTGAGCCCTCGATTCTTCATTCTTCAATAACGAGTTTGAACCCTCGGTTCTTCATCTTCTAGATAAGTCAACCGAGTTTGTAACTCTCAGCGAACTTACCTTCTTGACAACTGAGTAAACTTCAGATCTTAGTGACATCTTGTCTTGATGATTTCGAGTTTTCTAAATGATTTCCGGTTTTCAGTTTTACGACACTCTAACTATTACGGTGATTGTCTGATGTAACCTATACAAATATCAGACTCTAATAAATCTTATACATTTAGTTCTAGACATCTTTTAGTTTTACACTATAACAGCTAGCTTCAGCACCTTATAAATGGGGTGTAAACAAACAAATAGATAAAAGATGAATCATCATCAAAACATAAATTTTATTTCCAACAGTATGTTTTTCAACAGAATTTTGAATATGCAAAAAGGTGGGAAATTGAGATCTTAACTTTTTCATGAATTGAGCTTTGCAATGTAGTTTGTAAGTCTCTAATTGAGTTCCACAACTCCAATTATGGTTTATATAGAGTGTGTGTGTCCTCAATTTCAACTAACTAATGTACTAGGAGTTTGACGAAATGCCCAAGAGAGCACTTTATGCTCTTCTTCATTCCAACTTTCGGCATGATATTATATATGTAACATGTTGAAAGTGAAAAAGTAATGTGGAATTAAACCAGAAAACAAGTTGAATATATTGATTAGGAAATGATCAAGAACACAGAACCATGAACTGCATGTTCTTCAACAGAATTTTGAATCTGCAAAAAGGTGGGATTGAGATCCTAACTTTTTCATGAATTGAGCTTAATTTACAATGTCGTTTGTAAGTCTCTAATTGAGTTTCCACAGCTCCAATTACGGTTTATATAGAGTGTGTGTGTGTTCTCAATTTCAACTAACTTACAACCTATAACTAACTAACTAACTAGTGTACTAGGTGTTTGATGAAATGCCCAAGAGAGCACTTCACCCTCTTCTTCCTTCCAACTTCTGGCAAGTTGTTATATCTGTAACATGTTGAAACTGGTAAATTAAATTGAAATTAAACCATAAAACAAGTTGAATTGATCAAGAAATGATCAAGAACAGAGAACCATGAACTTCATGTTCTTCAAAAGATTTTGAATATGTAAAAAGGCGGGAAATTGAGATCTTAACATTTTTTATGAATTGAGCTTTTCAATGTAGTTTGTGAGTCTCTAATTGAGTTTCCACAACTCCAATTACGGTTTATATAGAGTGTGTCCTCAATTTCAACTAACTAACAACTTATAACTAAATAACTAACTAGTGTACTAAGTGTTTGATGAAATACCCAGGAGATCACTTCATCATTTCCTCCCAGCTTCTGGCATGCTATTATATCTGTAACATCCCCCTCAAGCTGAAATGGGGTGCCAATTCAGGTTGCACTTCATCCTATTCTTCATTCCAACTTCTAGCATGTTGCACTAAAAATCATGTTTTTCGTAGTGCATCTCAATACTATTACTGCATCAACATTAGGTCCTACTTAGAACAAATGTGAGTATCTCCGTGTCACCACATCAACATGAGATCCTTCCTAGAACAAATATGATTATCTAAGTACAAAGTTACAAGGATTTTCACACATTTGTGAAAAGCATACATTGCATTGATTACAACATTGGTATTTATAGGCATAATTCCCTAACTCTAACCGCCATAAGATCTTTGTCGAAATTGTCATAAATATCCCAGATGTGAACCCCAGCTCCAGCTGTTATCCACCAGATGAAACTCAGCTCAAAAACTGACTTTCCAGACTTGTAACCAACTTCTCAAATGTAGAACTCGGATATACTCAGCAATAACTCAGCTGACAAAACTGAAAGCCGACTTCAGAAGAAACTCAATTTGCACTTCACCAAAACTGACTTTCACAGAACTGGATATCTTTACTGAACTGACCATCATTCTTAGTTTCAGTTTCATAGATTAGTCCCACTAGTTTATTCATCAGTTTAGAGATCACGTCACCAAAACTAACGACCTTGGTAAAGGAAATTTCAAGAATTCTTAGAATAATGGATAGAAATTGTAGTGCATCTGTTGTGGAATAGAATGGCATACCATTTAAAGGTCTTACAAGAAGTATGGATATCTCAATTAAACAAAAGGGAGAGACATGGGAAACAAATATGATTATCTAAGTAGTATCACGGAATGAACATAAGGTACCGCCTAGACCAAATGTGGGCATCTTAATAGTATCACTCCATCAACATAAGGTTCCACCTAGATGTAATGTGGGCATTTCAATAGCATCACCACATCAATAGAAGGTCCCGCCCACACCAAACGTGAGCATCTCAATTATAAGGGCCCACCAAGGCTATTATAGCAATCTCATCATAACCGTTCAAATTTACCAAGGTCCAAAACATTCACCTAGTATCATAAGGACAATGGAGCAACGTACCACAAAGATCACGTAATTAATTAACTATACAAAAAATAAACTGTCTCAACATTCAATTCATGCAACTGCATTCATTTACATATCATATAAAACGCAAACAATTCATACACTTATTAGTTATCACGTCTAAGGTTTGATAAAATCAATAATTTAATTTGTAATTAATCATGGATACTCACAGGAATAACCGGCAAAGCTCGATTTCCAATGTTTTATGTTCCTAACTTGCAGAACCAACATATATTGTGTATATATAAAGATATCATTATGTTATTACTACTATTTCATGTAATTGCATCGGACAATTATTATAACAATATATAGCGTTTTTCCTCACTGTAATCTAGTCAACACGTACACAAAACACTAATCCTTTCTGCCGATGGGAAATGAGAAACGGAAGTGCATGTGTCTTGAGGATCATAACTCTCATATTCATAGATCGTAGTTTCTAGTATTGCCGGCCTATCAAAATAATTAAATAAAATTACAAATTATGTATGTATATTCACTTTAAGTCCATAGCAAATAAAATACTTCGAATACAACGCAAACTGATGATGGGTTTTATAAGGATTAATCTACGATAACATATACTCCCTCCGTCTCAAAATGTTTGGGACGTTTGACTTTTCAACCGCTTACGAAAAGTTTAATTAATCCTTCGAATTTCATCAAATGATCTAATACTTTTTATATTTATGTACTTTAAGTTTCACTTTATCATAACCCTAATAATATTACATCAATTAACGAAATTCCAATGATTAATTAGACTTTTCGTAAGCGGCTAAAAAAGGAAATGTCCCAAACATTTTAAGACGGAGGGAGTACCAATAAATAGATATATAGAGAGAGTATCTCTCACAATCACATAATTAACTAATTAAAAATGACCAACAGACCATTCATTTGTATTTAACGGAACCAATAAAATACAAGTATCCTCTAAAATAAATTAGAAGTCAAGATTCAAATTTAAAGACAATAAATTTGTTGCTATTCTCTGAAGGCATCAAACTTGAATTGGAACCAACCAGTAAGCTTATCTCCCTTTTAGTCCATCTATATCTATATATATGAATCCAAAACTTGTGCAATTCAGTAAACAAAGAAACAAAGAAAACACAAAGTAAAACTCCCTCCTGCATGCAATCAATGTCGACACCACAACTGTTGAGGCTTCTTGTGGTCGCTATAATGTGCACGATGGTGATGTTGTATACAAGTAGGGTTGCAGACGCAATCACTTGTGATGACGTGAATAACGACCTTCTTCCATGCTTAAGCTACATCACAGGAGGTGGACAAGTGCCCGCGAATTGCTGCAATGGTATGAAAACATTGGTGAAATCAGCAAAAGCCAAAAGCGATCGTCAAACAGCATGCAAATGCCTTAAGTCTCTTGTTACTAATGCTAGTGATGCTGAGCTTCAGAGGGCTGCTGGACTCCCTAAGCAATGTGGAGTGAACATCCCTTTTAAAATTTCTCGCAACATTAACTGTTCAAAGGTAAATTAAGCTAAAGGATATCATGCATATTTCAAGAGCAGCACATAATTAATCATATGATATTTATGCGCATATTTGCCTCTTTCTTTCAATATTAGTCAATGTAAACAAAGAAAGTTATCTTGGAATGTAAAATATTGAAACATGTATATTGTAATCTTGGAATGTAAGATATTGTAACATGTATGTTAGGTATCGTGAGCCTTGTTTATTTATAATACTCACCGTATGTTTATTTTACCGGATGAATCCATAAAAGATATGAGTACTATACATTATAATAATTTGGTGTTAAATAAAAAAAACTCGGTTTTTAGGAATCGGATTGGACCTAGTGATACATACAACGAGTAATGATACGGGCACAACCTTGTGAACCTACGAACAATCGAAAACCCTAACATCAAAAGCCAAGAACCCTAACCTAGCATAACCAAACTACTAATTAAACGAGGAATTATGATGATTGCCTCTAAAAGAAGAATCAAACTTCGAAACGGCTGTAGAATCTGGAACTGTTTAGCAATAGAGACTCTAATCTGCAGTTTCGAGCCATAAACGATCTAGAAAGCCCGAAATTGGTGTGCTTAACTGAGAGATGCTCTACGTCCAGCGTGCCGGGGAAAAACAAAAACACGAAATTACGTATTCTAGGCTTTCTGAGAGCTTTTTTTATAGGATCTTGACAGCCTTAGGTCGGTATCTGATGACTTAAGGAAAATGAAATCTTAAAAAGAAGAGAAAAGGAAAACAAAAATTCGAATGGACAAAAATAACCTTACAAAGATGTGAGGGGTTTTACACACTAATTAGCTTGAGCTGCCTCACTAGGTTTACAATCTAACCGGAAGAGTACCGGGTCAACTGTAGTCTAGCTATGTGAGCAAGTTCGTATCCTCAGAGAGAAATCTCACTTGAATACCAAAGTGACCCGAACATCTAGTGTAGGTGTATTTATAACTTCGAGAATTGAAATTTTAACCAACTACAAAGCAAATAATGAAAAGCGAACTACAAGTGAAATAACTAAAACTGTAATGACTCAAATTAATGAAAGGGAAATAATATGAAATGAAGTGGCTCGGGTGATGTTCCCAAAATATTCAAGCTGCAATTCATTGTTTTCACGTCAATTGATCTCTCGCATTAAGGTACTATAACCAAACATCGATCTATTGGCTAGGACTAGATTTGAATGAATGGCTACGCATTTAAGAGTTATGAATTGTCCAATCTAAAATTAGGTAACACATACACACTAGAAATCAATTCTATACTCCAGATGATTTTACAATGTGTTCATAGTGACTAGGTTCCATGTCAATTTTTACAATCACGCCTCAAATTAACACTTAGATGATGTAATTGGTTGCGAATTAATCACACACATTAAGACCAGTCACCATGCAGACTTGAGCTAATTAGGAACATATAAGACTACTCAACTTGAATCCAAGCAATCACAAGATCTCTAGCCCAAATTCACATCACCCAAGCCCCTAAGGTGTTTAACTACTTATAATTTCAACAAAAACACAAAGCAAAGATGAAATTAAACCAATAATCATAAAAAGAAAGTTGAAGCAAAGTACCAAATGTTTGGAGTTGATGAAATTCCTCTTTCTCTTCAAATCTCAATGGAAATTGCCACTTTTCCACATGAATATGATGATGGGAGGATGCAAATCTAAGGGAAATCTAGCATGAATTTGAGATGGCCAAGCTCCAAGGTCGCTACCCAACCTTAGAAAATCGGAATTGTGCGAAAAATGGTGTCTAAAACGCTTAAATAATGTTCCTGTTAAGGGTGAAATTATATGATTTATAACGTTATATTTTATAATGTTTTCCCCCATATTCGTATTAATTGCATGGCAATTAAGCGTTTAAATGAATTATTGAGCAAATAATATTTTTAATGAGTTAATCGCAAAGTTGGTGAATTTATATGTTTTAATTATGATTTTATGTTTATGGGAATTATGTTACGCTTTGCGGTGTTTTTGATGTCATGTAGGTACTTGTTTGAGGCTAAATTGATGATCAAATGTTGATAAAACTCGAGCTAAATCAAGATAGAGGAGATAATGGTGAGTTGGATTGAGAAGGAAAAGAGATAGAGTTGAAGAAATCCGTTTTTGATCGAAGATGGACTGGCGTCCAGATCAGGCGAACGAGCGTCCACCTTGCAGCAACCCTGGACGGGCGTTTGAAGACCTTAAACGGGCGTCCAGAAGGAAAATTTAATACAGAGAGTTTGGACGCTGAGCAGACTGGCGTTCACCTCCGTCCAGAAGCTTCTGAACGAGCGTCCAAGATAGTGGACGGGCGTCCAAGCACCGCCTTAGCCTAAACCGACCTAAAAATCTATAAATAGGCGCGATTTCTCAAACCCTAGACACATAATTCGAACCCTAAAAACCTAGGGGCAGCTTGGCTGCGTTATTCTACAGTTTTTATCTACTTTTATGCAATTTAATTCCTAGATTAGATTAGATAGATTCATGTCGTTTATTTCATCAATTCGAGTTGCAACAAGGATGTTAGGAGGCTAAACCCTCTTGAACAAGCGTTGTGAAGCCGTCCATCAACAACTCAGTTTGATTCGTGATTGATTTGTGAGTTTCTATCTCAAGTTTGTTTCTTTTATCATGCTTTACATTGTTTTATTGCAAGTCGTATCGAAAGATGTTTGCTTTGTGATTGTTTTATTGATGAAAATCATATAAACATTAGATCACCATGCTAAAAGAATAGATATTTGATCTAATTAAAACGAGAGTTATTAGATTGATTGTCTAGATTAGAAATTGAAAGATTTCACGCCTAGGTTAGAAAGACTTAATCTTTAAAATAAATGAGAAAAGCGTGTTTTAACCGTTAAATTCCTATAATGGTTATTGAGGGGTTATAATTTAATTATGAGGAAATATTGAGTTTAAATGTTATTTTTGTTACACATTTTATTATTATTATTATTATTCGATGACTTGGTGTAACAACAGTCTTGCAGAAAATTAAAAGATATGCATGGGGATATCATTAATGGAGAAGATTAATCTCATTCAATCAAGTGATTTCAAAATAAAGAAGAAAATCGGAGCATTGAAGAGAGGATAAATCAGATCAGATCGAAAGAGTGAAGTAGGGAACACGGTATACGAAGCAGCAGTGTGAAAACGCGTAATTAGGTAGGCTCGGTCGACCGAGCCATGCTATTCGGTCGACCGAGTGTCTCAATTCGGTTGACCGAGTCCCGAAGCTGAAAATCGACGCGTTTTTCTAGATCCTTCCTTATGTCGGCAAAACTCCTATATAAGCAGCACCATTCGAGCAGAAAAGACACACAGAATTTTACACACAGAAAAAGCACCACATCACACAAAAACATGAGTTTCTTTCCTTCAATTCTTTCTTGGAGATCAAGGATGATTGAGGGATAAACAGTTCGCAGTAGGACAACAGGATGAAGCCAACACAACACCATCACAACCAAGGGATTTTCGAGTAGCAATTGTTTAGTGAGTTTGAATTTTAATTTCTTTATCAATTGAATATATTTGAATGTTTGTTTTATTAGATTGAGAAATCAATGAAACGACTATCTGTTTTGAATTTTAATGAGAATTGGATTCATATATAGAACCGTTCTTTTGATACGATTAGTAATAATTCAAGAGATTGTTTATTATTGATTGGGTAGGAGATTCGGAGACGAACTCGTGATCATGTTCTTAAATTGTTAATTTTGTTTTACTTGAGAAAGAAAATGAAAGCTAAGTAAATTTGATTAAGGAAACTAGATCGAATTTAGGTTAGATCATACCAAGAAATATAATTCAATTCATGACTTGGTTGGGTGGTGGTTGTTTGGTGGATTCGTGTCGTTCTACTGTCCTTTAAATTCATAAGGAAGTTCGTAACTTTTTTGCATATTAGTTTAGATTCTTAGTTAAATTCATAAGGAAGTTCGTAACTTTTTTGCATATTAGTTTAGATTCTTAGTTCGTTAGTTTCGTCGATTTTAATTTTATTAGTTTATGATTAGTTCAATTTGAACTACTTTTATTTTTATCATCTTTAATTGCTGTTTTGAGTTTTCTGTTTATTAGGTTAGATAATCTTAATTAGGGTATATAGTTCTTAGATTTTAGTAGTTTTGAGTAGATTTCCGTGACATCTTCACCATCCATTAACTATATTAATTTCTGACACGTTCGACTCCCTTATGGCGACCCGGTAACACCCTTTACTACGAACCTTATACTTGGGGTGTTCCGGTAATTATAAATTTAAAACACGTTTTTACCGAACAAGTTTTTGGCGCCGTTGCCGGGGAGTCGGTGACGGTTGTCGGATTGTTTGTTAGTATAGTTTTGTGTCGGTACTAACTCTGTTTTGTAGGGTACAAGTGCTAGCAGGTACACTTTATTTATTTCAGTTTGTTTTTATTTTATTTTATTTTATCTTTGCTATAAAAGCCTTAGATTTAGATTTAGTGTTTTAGGATTTAATATTAGGATCTTCTTCTTTTTCCCTGCTGTTTCCTCTGTTCTATCTCGTTTTTCAGCTCTCGAACGGGCGTCTGGAGCATCAAACGTCCGTCCGTTCAAACAGTTTGTTCTCTGAATTGTTTTCAACAACCAGACGAGCGTCTGGAGTATCAAACGCCTGTCCGGTTGTCTCTTCAGGTGGACGTCCGTCCATACCATTGAACGCCCGTCTGCCCCAATTTTTCTTCTGAACGCCAGTTCAGTAACCTGAATGAGCGTTCACCTCAGAACCCCCCCTGAACCAGCGTTCACTCACAGTGGACGCCGGTCCATCTCTTCTCTCTTCTCTCTCTCTAAACCTCTAAACCCTCTACTCATCTTTTCTTTCCTCATCAACCCTAAGGTTGATTTCTTCCTGTTTTGCTCCCCTGGTTTATGCAAACCAGGAGCAAAAAGGGACCGTTATTATACTGTCCTGAACCTGAACGGGATATTGTCAAGAGAAGACTTTTCCCAAATCCTGACAACATGAGCCAACACGGTTCTAGCGATGACGAACCGGAGAACCAAGGGAATAATAACCAAGATCCCGCTCAATTAAACCAAATTCTGATGCAAATGTTGCAAAACTAGCAACAGCAGCAAGCCTGGATAAACCAGCAGATGCAACAGCAACAGCCCCATGCACCAGTTGCACATCCACCATTGAATCAGAATGTTCAACAGCAACAGCCTCAGGCGGCTGTTGTACAGCAAGACCCTTATGCGCCATATCTTGATCAAGATTTCCTGGAAGGGCATATACCAATTCGGCCTCCAGAGATGGGAGGAATGCATTTTGATCTTAAGAATGGATTTGTGGGGATGGTCCAAAATAGTTCATTCCATGGCATTGCTGCAGAAGACCCACATGACTTCTTGTCTACTTTTGTGCAAATTTGTGAAGCAGGTCACTACCCTGGCGTTCCTACAGAAGTTGTTAAATTGAAACTTTTCTCGTTTGCTTTGAGGGGTGAAGAAAATCGATGGTTTAAGTCCTTACCCCATCACTCTCTTAATAACTGGGCTGATGTTAAAAGAGCCTTTGCTCTGAAATTCGTTTCACCTGGAACGATAATGGACCGTAAAAGAGATATAGCTACCTTCGAGCAACTAGAAGGAGAGTGTGTGGGAAAGTCCTGGGAGAGGTTGAATTTGTTAATGAGGAAATGCCCTAACCATGGATACACTCGACATGAACTTCTAGAATTATTCTATCAGGGTGTTACTCAACCCAATAGAGATTACCTAGATTCCACAGCTCATGGATCGTTTTTAGGAGGAGGAGATGATGCTGCCTATAGGGTAGCAGAAACGATAGCTAAGAATAACATGTGGGCAACTCAAAAGAAGACCCGTGTAAGCGGAAGCAAAAAGGAGGCTGCTTCAAGTGACTCAGAGACAAAACTGCTTGTTGCTCAAATGGAAATGATGAACAAGCAACTCGCCAACATGCAAATGAAGCAGCAAGAAGGGCCAGCAGATGTGAATTACTCGGGCATACAAGTCGGGAATACGATGAATGGGGAAGTACAAGCCATGGAGAACCAGAATCAACCTTTCAGAGGCTTCAGTCAAAATTCTGGTCAATCGAGTCAAACTCAAAACCGCAACTTTTCGGGGAATCCGCGGAATAGTTATTATACACCGCCTGGTGCATCCAATAACCCAAGACCCCAAGGTAACTGGGCCCAAACGCAAAATCAACAGTCCACCTATGTCTCTCAGAAGAAATTCGATGAGCTAGTTGACATGGTGAAAACACTAGCCACCGGCCAAAAGACGATGGAGAGACAGATTGGTCAGATGGCTGATCAACAAGCAAGCAGACCTCAAGGAAGGCTGCCTAGTTATACAGATAAAAACCCTAAGGCAGATATCAATGCTTGCACTGCCATCACACCTCAGTGGGAGTATGGAGAAGAGGAGTTGAATGCAGTCACCCTCAGAAGCGGTAAGACAGCTGGACCCGAAAAGATGTCGGGAAACGAGTAGCCCCTCCTGACGCCATAAGTTCAGGAGGGGGTAAACATGATAACAGTGAGGAAGAGCTGAGTGATGATGATTTTTCGGGGGATAGTGATGAGGATGCTGAGAAGGGAAGTCAGGTAGCTGAACCCCTGACTAAAAAGAAAACTGAGAAGTTTGTCAGATGGAAGGATAAGGAGGACGAAGCCATTAAAAGTCAACCTATGATTAATCAATCGAAAACCCTTCCCTATCCGGCAAAGAAAAGAGAGAATATCCTGAGCTCTGACAAACAGTATGACGGAGTGAGGAAGATGCTTAGAGATACTATGGTGACTATGCCACTTGCTGAGGTATTAACTGAGATGCCTAAGTGCTGTAAGTATCTTAAGGATGCCTGTGGAAGTAAAAAGAAGCTCAAGGAAATGGCAGAGGAAGTGCTAAGGGAAGAGTGTTCAACGGTTTCACAGAGCATTGCAATCAATCGAGGTGACCCCGGACGACCTTCAATCTCTTGCATGATTGAAGGCCACACGTTCCACAATGTCCTATGCGATTCAGGGGCCTCTGTTAATGTAATGCCATTGAACGTCTGCAAGAGTCTCGGGCTGGACAAAAGGCTAAAGGAGCGTCCCGTCTCTCTTCAGTTAGTGGACCGAACTAGCCGGTTAGCAGCTGGTTGTGTTAACAACGTCCTTATTCACGTTAAACATCTAGTTTTTCCAACTGACTGGGTCATACTGGATTACCAGTCTGACAAGGAGATGCCCCTGAGTCTGGGCCGGCCTTTCTTAAACACTTCTGCCTCCACCATTGACTTCCAAACTGGCCAAATCACTCTGAAAGTAGGGGATACTTCCATTACCCTCGAGCAAGGAAAAAGTTCTGCGGAAGCTTCGAGCCAGGAGATCTCATTCATTGAAGCAATCTATGGGGATGAATTCGACCCTGATGAAGAGCTCACGGAGATAGGATCCCTGGATGTTATAATTCACGAACAGGCAAGAATCACTGAAGAGTTGTCTCAACAACTTGCGCATACTGAGCCTATGAGTGAACGGAAAATCTGGGATATTCCAGGGATGAGCAGTAATGATTTGAAGGAGCTCAACCAGGCAGACTTTAACCTCGCAGAGGAGGAAGTTTTAATGGGTAGTTGGGACGAAATAGAATTCTGGAAAGAAACTACTCATTGGGAGTTGGATGATTGGGAGCGGCTTGCAGAAGAGCTTGAAGAAGAAGAACTTAAGAAGATGGTTAAGCATAAGAAAGAACAAATGGAAGCTGACAGGAGGATTCCTCTAGATGATGTCATTCAATACCTTTCTGGGGTAACACCCCAGGAAGATGAGGTGTTTTTCAGTCAACCGGTCCAAGCTCACAAGGAAAAAGGTGGTCCCTTAAAATCTAGCATCGAGCAACCACCTACTGACTTAGAGTTAAAACCACTTCCGCAGCACCTGAAATACATCTTCTTAAAAGACGGTGATAAGTTGCCCCTGATCATCTCATCTAAACTCGAGCCGGAGCAAGAAGCAGAATTAATCAAAGTGCTTGAGAAACATATCCACGCGTTCGGATGGCAGGTGGGCGATATCAGAGGAATCAGCCCAGACGTGTGCATGCATAAGATCCGAACGGAGGAAGGAGCGAAAAAGGTCAGACAACCTCAAAGGAGGCTGAATCCGCACATGCAGGAGGTTGTCAAAAAGGAGATCATAAAATGGCTCGATATGGGTATTATCTACGCCATCGCCGATAGTGAGTGGGTCAGCCCTACTCAAGTTGTGCCAAAGAAGGGAGGCATTACCGTGGAAAAGAACGAAAAAGGGGAAGAAGTTGCCTTACGCCTTGTGACTGGCTATAGAGTTTGCATTGATTATCGCAGATTAAATGAAGTCACCGCTAAGGATCATTTCCCCCTGCCCTTCATTGACCAACTTCTAGAAAGACTGAGTGGTCATAAGTATTATTGTTTCCTCGATGGATATTCTGGTTATTTCCAAATAGCCATCGACCCTAATGACCAAGAGAAGACAACTTTTACCTGTCCATCGGGCACTTTTTCGTTCCGCAGAATGCCTTTCGGTTTGTGTAATGCACCGGCTACGTTTCAACGATGCATGTTGGCCATTTTTGATGGACTTGTGGAGCAGTGCATGGAGGTCTTCATGGATGACTTTTCAGTCTATGGCGACAGCTTTGATGAAATCCTAAAGAATCTAGATATGGTACTCCAACGTTGTGTTGAGAAAAATCTGGTGCTTAACTGGGAAAAGTGCCATTTTCTAGTCGAAGAAGGGATTTTTTTGGGACACAAGGTGTCCAGTGATGGTATTCAGGTGGATAAAGCTAAAGTAGAAGCCATTGAGAGAATGTCGTACCCGAAGACAGTGAAGGAGGTACGAGGATTTCTAGGACATGTGGGCTTCTATCGGCGTTTCATTAAAGATTTTTCGACGATAGCAAAGCCGTTATCCAACCTGCTGAAAGAGGAAGTGGAGTTCTTGTTTGATGATGGGTGTAAGAAAGCTTTTAATAGCTTAAAGGATAAGCTAACCAGTGCCCCCATTTTAATCGCGCCCGACTGGACTCAACCTTTTGAATTAATGTGCGATGCCTCTAACTACGCAGTGGGTGCAGTTCTAGGGCAGAGAATTGACAAAAAGTTCAGGCCGATTTACTATGCTAGCCGCACTTTGAACCCATCTCAATGCAATTACGCCACTACCGAGAAGGAATTCTTGGCAGTCGTTTTTGCTATTGACAAATTCAGAAGTTATCTTTTAGGGTCCAAAGTGGTGGTGTGGACAGATCACGCAGCACTACGCTACCTTATGGGCAAAGCAGATGCTAAACCAAGGTTACTCAGATGGATTCTGATACTACAGGAATTTGACCTTGAAATTAAGGACAAGAAGGGTAGTGATAATGTTGTAGCTGACCACTTATCTCGCCTAGTGAATGAGGGTGGTGAAGCCCCTAAGGAGATAGGCATTGACTTTCCAACTGAGCAATTAATGAGACTAGAGAATGTGAGGCCGTGGTATGCTGATTACGTCAATTACTTAGCGACTGGGCATTTAGAAGAGATGACGTATCAGGAAAAGAAGAAATTTTTCAGCGACTTAAAGTATCTCGTATGGGAGGATCCATATCTTTTTAAAGTCTGCAAGGACGGGTTGCTTAGAAGGTGCGTTCCGGAGCATGAACAATTGGATATTCTAGAGCAATGTCATAGTGGTCCCGCTGGTGGACACTACGGAGCACCTAAGACAGTCACAAAAATCCTTCAAGCTGGTTTTTACTGGCCTACCTTGTTTAAAGATGTTGAAGCCTTTTGCAAGGGCTGTGATAGATGCCAAAGGGTAGGGAGACTCAGTAGTAGGATGGAGATGCCTTTGAGGCCTATCTTGGAATGTGAAGTTTTCGATGTCTGGGGCATTGATTTTATGGGACCGTTCCCATCATCATGCTCTAACAAATATATTCTGGTCTGTGTGGACTATGTTTCCAAGTGGGTAGAGGCAATAGCCACCCAAACCAATGATCACAAAGTTGTTAAGAAATTCTTGCAAAAGAATATCTTTACTAGATTTGGCTGTCCTAGAGCCCTTATTAGTGATGAAGGTTCGCATTTCTGTAATGCACCACTGGATAAAATTCTTGAGAAGTATGGTGTCAAACATAGAATTGGTACACCATACCACCCCCAAACCAGTGGCCAAGTCGAGGTGAGCAACAGAAGTCTTAAACGGATTTTGGAGAAAACGGTGAATTCAAATAGATCCAACTGGAGTCTGAAGTTGGACGACGCACTTTGGGCTTATCGCACCGCGTTTAAGACCCCTATGGGTACGTCACCATTCCAAATGGTCTATGGCAAGGCTTGCCATCTACCAGTCGAGCTGGAGCACAGAGCTTACTGGGCTATTAAATTCTTAAACTTCGATAGCCAACTCTGTGGGGAGAAAAGATTACTGCAATTACATGAGCTCGATGAATTCAGACTCAGGGCCTATGAGAACGCCAAGCTGAGCAAGGAAAGAACGAAGGCGCTCCACGATGCTAAGATTAAAGATCGGGAATTCAAAGTGGGAGACATGGCTTTGCTGTATAACACCAGACTCCATCTTTTTGCTGGTAAGCTTAAATCTAGGTGGTCTGGCCCCTTTGAGATTCTTGATGTTCATCCTGGTGGAACCATTACGTTGAAAGGGTACGGCGATCAACCGTTCAAAGTCAATGGTCACAGGATTAAGAAGTACTTTGGGCAACCTAAAGAAAAGCCTGAAGTACTATACTTTCAAAAGAGAAATGAAACGGTTGAGTCGCTTATTTGTGAAGAGATTCCATCCTACTTCTTTGGAGTGGATGATGACATTATTACCCCTAACCTTGCAGATACTTCTGTCGATGCTCCTGAGCCTGTTAGCATACCTCAGCCGCATCTGAGAAACAAGAACAAGAAGAAAAGAGTCAGTGTTGTCTGGAGAGAAAAATTTCATGATCTTATCGCGCACTTGACTTGTTGTTGTTGTGGCGAAAACCATTTCCGTCCTAGTCATTCTGATTCTGACAGAGAAGTGGTTAGCCTCAAACCCAAGTGGCCTGATCCAGGTTGACTTGGTTCACTCTGTCAAGCTAATGACATAAAAGAAGCGCTACTAGGAGGCAGCCTAGTCTTTTAAGTATTTCTTTTTAGTTAAGTTTTTAGGTTATTAGGAATAAAACCTTGGTGAGTTGTGTGTTGGTTATCCCTGTCCTATTTGTGAATGCTTTATTTGCCCATTTCTGTGTGCATTCATGTTTACTCATATACCCCTTGTCCCCCGAGATTATATGCTATGTCGAGTGTTGCAGATACTGTTGAGCGGTTGTTGCCAGCTATTCCTTTAGTGTTGTCTGTTCGTGATATGAGTTGCGGCGGTACGTTCATGCTACGGCCTGACCTCTGCCAACCTATGACCCGACAATCGTTTTGACAACCAGCTAAGTATTCTTTTCTTTTATTTGCACATTCTGAGGACATAATGTGATTTAAGTGTGGGGGGGTGTCTAAATTGGGTATGTTATCATGGTATATCTTCTGAGAATGAGTAAATGTGATTTTCTCGACAATTTTAAAATTTTCAAAGTACACTTGGATAATTGTAAGTCTTGAGCATGTAATTGAAACAAATGGCTTGCTAGTTGTAGTTTCCTGACAATGATTTTATGTGACTTTGAGAGATAATTATAGCATGCTTTTACTGATTTGAGATAGTATTCATTTCACACTCACGTAAGCCTTTGATATTGAAGCAAAAATTTTGAACTGTATCCTTTCACTATTTTAGTGATTTATCTTAGAGAGATTTGTTCTTAATAGTAACAGTGAAGTAACACCTAAGTTCAGTACGTGCACTGTGAATATCTGAAGGTTTGAATGTGATAAGTGAAGCGTAACTAATGTTTTTTTTAAAAAGTTGAGTTAGTAATAAATAAATGGGTGTGTCGAAAGCTGGTCGATGATTGGAGTGCGGTAGGGCATTATCTTGAAATGTCCTATACCACTATGATGACTAAGAGCTCACGACAGTCAGGAAAAGCTACCCTATGATTTGAGTAAGGTAGGGTGTTATCCCGAAACATCCTATTCTACTATGATGGGTAAGAGCTCATTCTGATGTGCGTCAAATAAGAAAAAAAAGTGAAAAAAAATTAATTAAAGATTTTGTTATCGTTGAACTTATACCCAGTATAAGCTGAATGATATGCTGTAGGGATTATCCTACTAAGTGCGCGGGAAGACTTTGTGTGGAACGATTACTGCCTATACCTAGGATAGTCATTAAAATTATTTGAGAGGATATTTGTTTGAGAGGATTGTGAAGATTGGAAAGGGCTTGTCACATACACACAAAATCTATCTCTATGTTGGTATCACTTGCAATAGTTGTTGTATCTTTTGTTACGTGAGTTGGGAATCTATGTGGATTACATGTACAGTGAGCCAGTTTTGATTATTTTGTTCGGGACGAACAAAAAGCTAAGTGTGGGGGAGTTGTTTAGGGTATATTTTACTATATTTTCGGGCTTAATCCCTAAACAATTTACCTTATTTTTAAGGGAAATAAATGAGAAAAGCGTGTTTTAACCGTTAAATTCCTATAATGGTTATTGAGGAATTATAATTTAATTATGAGGAAATTATGGGTTTAATTGTTATTTTTGTTACACATTTTTATTATTATTATTATTCGATGACTTGGTGTAACAACATTTTGCAGGGGGTGATATTATTTAATCAAGAGGATCAATTTCATTCAATCATTTGGATTTTATTTTGGGAAGATAAATATTATTCAATCAAAAGAATCTCAAGAAATAAAGAAGATATTCGGAGCAATTAAAGAAGGATAAATAAAATCTGATCGAGAGAGTGGA
Source organism: Gentiana dahurica var. dahurica (assembly GCA_024500145.1). Taxonomy (NCBI): domain Eukaryota; kingdom Viridiplantae; phylum Streptophyta; class Magnoliopsida; order Gentianales; family Gentianaceae; genus Gentiana; species Gentiana dahurica. Next base: position 926 of record JAMYXJ010000425.1, on the reverse strand, counting down.
GTGAGGAACACGTTATACGAAGCACAGTGTGAACTCGGGCATTTGGTAGGCTCGGTCGACCGAGCCATGACACTCGGTCGACCGAACGTGTCGGCTCGGTAGGTCGGTGGATTTTCGCATCGTTATCTTCTAGATCTTCCTATGTCGGCCACGATCCCTATAAAAACAGCATCCATGCGGAGAGAAAGAACACAACATCATACATTACAGCCGCATAAAAAACCCTAGAGGGCAGCCGCACTTTATCATACAAAAGATGAGTCTTTTCTCTTCAATTTATTCTTGGAGATCAAGGATGATCGAAGGCTAAGCGATTCGCAGTAGGACAACGGGATGAAGCCAATTCAACACCATCACAACCAAGGGATGTTCCAATAGCAATTATTTCGTGAGTTTGAATTGTAATTTCTTTATCAATTGAACGCTTTGAATGTTTTGTTAGATCGAAAGATTGATGAAACAGTTATTTGTTTGAATTTTAATGAGAATTATATTCATATGAGAACCTTTCTTTTGATACGATTAATGTTAATTCAAGAGATTGTTTATTGTTAATTGGGTAGGAGATTCGGAGACGAACTCATGATCATGTTCTTCATTGTTATGTTTGTTTTACTCGAGAAAGAAAACGAACCATAAATAAATTTGATTAAGGAAACTAGATCGAATTTAGGTTAGATCGTACCAAGGAATTTAATTCAACTCATAACTTGGTTGGGTAGTGGTTGTTTGGTGGATCCTTGTTGCCCTACTGTTCCTTTATATTCATAAGAAAGTTTGTACTTTCTGCTTCGTTATTTGCTTTTCTAAAACCCTAGTTTGAGATAATAATTCGTGACATATTAAATATAACAACTGCACCTTAATCCGATTAACTTTCGACTCCCTTAGGACGACCCGTAAACACCCTATACTACGAACCTTAT
>JAMYXJ010000424.1:0-22670 GCA_024500145.1 Gentiana dahurica var. dahurica | reverse complement strand
AACATAGACTTTCACCCTTAACAGTTGTATACTGACAGAATGAAACCCGAGTTTGATAAAGGGTTGAGTGAATTCATTGAATACGCACGGCAATTTCTTAACGATGAAGGTAAGATTCGTTGCCCATGCAAAAAGTGTTTCAACATTGGTTTCGAAACTTTGGAGGACGTGTATGATCACTGTTTCTTTTAGGGATGGGCACCTGGGTATACAACATGGTTTCACCAGGGTGAAGATGGTGTATCCCGTAAACGTGCATGAACAACTCAATTGGTAGTTGAATCCGGAGACGAAATGGCTCCAGTTATAAATGATTTCCTTGGTAGAGCCTCAGAAGAAGAAGTTTTACAGACAGAGGAGGATGAGAACATTGATGAACTCCTCTCCAAATTGCACGAACATGTTTATCCGGGATGCAAAAGCTCATCCGCCTTGAAGTTCTTAGCGGATTTAATGCATATAAAAGTGTTGTATAAGTGGCCAAATGAAATCTTCGACGTTCTTTTAGCAAAACTGAAAGAAGTTTTGCCGGAAGGGTCAAATTTACCCGATTCATTCTACAAGGCAAAAACTCTTCTGAACAAATTGGGTATGGGTTATGAAAAGATCCATGCTTGCTTGTACAACTGTTGCATTTACTATAAGGAGACTGCTGACTTACAATCATGTCTAGTGTGCAAAACGAGCCGGTATAAGGAGTTTAAAGGAAAAAAGGTAGCTCAGAAAGTGCTACATTATTTTCCGTTAAAGCATCGTTTGAGACGTTTGTATGCTTCCCGTCACACAGCTCAGGCAATGAAATGACATAAGACGAGGCGTTCTGCAGATGAGGTTGTGATGAGGCATCCAACCGATGGTAAAGAATGGAAAGAATTCGATGAGCAACACCCGGATTTCGCTATCGAACCTAGAAATGTACGTCTCAGTCTGGCTACAGATGGATTTTGCCCGTTTGGTACTACGAGTCAAACATACAGCATGTGGCCTGTTCTAACACAAGTGTTGAATCCAGCACCATGGGTTTGCAACAATGAACTGTGTAAACACATGTGTTTACTTATCCCAGGACCAGAATCCCCATGCAAGGACTTGGACGTTTATTTGAGGCCATTGATTGATGAGTTGTAAGAATTGTGGTCACAATGGGTAGTTGTGCTTGATGCTGCTACAAATACTACCTTCAGAATGCGAGTTGCAGTTATGTTTACGGGGAACGATTTTCCCGCTCGTAGTTATCTCTCAGGTTGGACTGGTCAAGGATATAAAGCATGTCTAACTTGCAACGACGATACACCTTCGGTACGGTTAGAGGGTAAGACTGGATACGTCGGACATCGTAGATGGCTGCGGGCGGACCACCCGATGCGAAAGAATAAGGGGTTTAACGGTAAAATCGAAACATTAAGCCCTCCACTTGAGAAAACCACGGAGGAAATTCTTCAACAAATTAGTAACCTACCCGAATGTTTTCCGGGGAAACACAAAGAGTATGGTGGTAAAACTTATAAGCGTCCAGAATCTTGTTTGAGTTGGAATAAAAATACCATGCTAAATAGATTGCCTTATTGGATGCCGAAAAAACTCAAGTACAATCTAGATGTTATGCACATTGACAAGAAGGTGTGTGATAGCTTTTTGTCTACGATATTGAATATTGATGGTAAGACCAAAGACACTATCAAGGCACGTAAGGATCTAGCAAACATGAAAGTGAGAAAGGAACTACATGTGATTAAACAAGGCAATAAGACCTTAAAACCGCGTGCTTTGTTCACGTTGGCACCAGAAGATCGGACAAAATTCTATGATTTCTTAACAAATGTTCGGTTTCCCGATGGTTTTGTAGGAAACCTAAGAAAGAATTTGACCGGTAAGGACAAATTTAACGGGCTAAAATCTCATGATTTTCATATCATACTATAGAGACTTTTACCAGTTGGGGTACGAAAATTCTTGAAAAAGGAAATTTCTGATACTATCATTGATTTAAGCCATTTTTTTAGATTGATTTGCGCGCGCACGTTGAGGGTTAGTGATTTAGAGAATGCAAAAGAGAAGGTTTTGGAAATCTTGTGTAAACTAGAAACGATATTCCCACCAGCATTCTTTGATATTTTGATACATGTGATAATGCACTTTCCTGAAGAAGCGATTTGGGGTGGACCTGTTCATTTGAGATGGATGTATCCGATTGAACGTTTTCTAGGTAAGTTAAAGAGGTATATTAGAAATCGGGCCAGGCCGGAAGGATCTATCGTAGAGGCATACGTGGCTAACGAGACCTTGATGTTTTGCTCGTTGTATTTTTCGGGAAATGAGACAAAGTTCAATAGGACCGAAAGGAACTGGGTTGAGAACGAAGATAAAATCAAGACCGTATATCAGTATTCAAGACTCCTTTTCGATCAATGGGATCGATGAAATGCTTGACATTCAATACTACTTTGAGAGAGAAAATTCAATGGTATGTGTTGCAAAACTGCCATGAGATCGATGAATACCTCGTGTAAGTGAGCAATCCAAACTTAATTCTTTTGTTTTTTATAATTCCATTAATGCTAACTACTCTTCTACACATGGAGCAGTGAACATCGTACAAAATTATCAAGTTATTGCATGAAACAGAACCTGGACAAAGTGCACCGTCAAGAATTTACTGATTGGTTTAATTCGAAGGTACAAAATAAATCTTCATACACTTATTGTGCACTTTTATGAGCGTTACATAAATAGTTATGTATGGTACATTATGCAGATGATTGTATTGAGTAAACAGAACCCATCAGACTTGAATGACCAATTGTTAGCACTTTCCACTGGATCTTTTTCAACGGTCAAATCCTATCAGAGTTGTGTGATGAACGGTGTCAGATTCAATGCACAAAAACGGGATCGCACATGCACAACTCAAAACAGTGGGGTTGCTGTCAAAGTGACCGAAGACACTACATGGTATGGAGTCTTAGAAGACATATATGTCGTAAGCTATCCAAATGATAACACTGTTGTTCTTTTCAAATATACATGGTTCGATACTAGTCCAGCTAAGAAGGGTGTCCGTGTATATAAGAATACAACAAGTATACGCACTACAAACACTTGGTACGAACATGATCCATTCATTCTTGCTTCACAAGCAGAACAAGTGTTCTACATAGATGATTTGTATAACGGACGTGACTGGAAAGTTGTTGAGCATTTTTAACACCGTCATATCGTAGACGCACCAAATATTAATGGTGATGTGGTTTTTGATGATTTGGTAATCGACGAAACAACCCACGGAAATTTCCGACTTGTTGTTGAACTGCCACCGATGGAACCGTTCTACATGAGTGCAAATGATGTAGAAACAGATGTTGATGAAAACGAAGAAATTGAAGAAAACGATGAAAATGATCTCGATCAAAATGAAAAGGATGACAATAACGAGTATGCTTCAACGGATTGCAATGATGATAATAATTGTGTAGACGATGACGTATACGACTCGATCCCACCAAACTATGCAAGTGATGATGAATGATGCTATAAATCTAATATTCTTTTAGTAAGTTCATTCAAATATACTTGAATTAAAAATTATATAATACTAGTGCTTTACTTATACTACATCAACATAAATGTGTTCTTTATATCTATTTTTTATTATATTCAAATACATGATCATATAGGTGAATGGCTTGCGCGGGATCGGCAGTGTATTGCTAGTATGGTGAGTCAGGTGTCGAATCCTCGGGGAAACGTGTGGTAATTCAGAGTGTGGCTAAACACCAAGAAGCTGTTATTAACTCAATCTAAGTCGCAGTTTTTCTTTTTCTTTTTTAGTAACCGTAAAACAGTAAATAAATGCATAAAACTAAAACAGATATATATAGATGCATAAATATATATAGAAATATATAGAAATACATATATATATATATATATATATATATAGTTACCAATACAATATATAGGATATAAATACTAGTAATATTATTAGAAACTAGCCAAGAATATGTCACTGAATCAGTATCTCTTTTTAGTAGAAATAGATGTGCTTGATCTTTCCTTATTTTAAGGTGAATCAATTATATATGAACCGGTGTACTCCTAAGCTAGACAACTCCTCCTCACACGAGCGTATGAAATTGTCATATGTCAAATTGTCATCAGTTCAATCTCCACAACTGCCCCATGCTAATCTCAGTTAGTCTGAACAGGTACCGAGTACAAATCTACCCCGGATAAAAGAGGTTATTCCGTTTGTCAGACGGCCGATGTTATTCAAAAGGCTCCGGTTGTCAGGCGGATCGATTTAACTTTCCGGTGTTAGTTTCAATTAAACCGTTGATTTTAACATTATTACGATCTTGAGCACAAATTTAATAAGATTCATCTTTCCCAAAACAAATCTGCCCCCGGGTAGGAAATAGGATTCCGTTGTCACGTTTTCACTCGGCCATTTTTACCCTCCGGTTTTTCTATCCTTTATCTCATATCCTAACTTCTCTGGTCAGTTCATCGTTAGGTTATATGTTGCGATTCATCTTGGTTAATTACGTCAATCCGAATATTATCAATACGTTGCAAAATAGAAAAAGATTCATTATAATCGATTTTAATTCAATTTTAACATAGTCATCATCTATTTCCCTAAAAAGATAAACTAATTCAATTTCATATCTTGGCTAGATATAGAGTTAGCCTAATATCATTATAACTAATATATAGATACTAATAACAACAAACAAACATAAATACATTAGAATGTTACCAGATTACAATTGTAGCGTCAGAGCCGTATTCTCCGGAAATAGCAACTCCTTTAGCAACAACGAGCCTTGATAATCCTTCTAAGTATTACAACGATACTTATACTACATTATTATATATATATATATATATATATATATATATATATATATATATATATAATATATATATATATATAATATATATATATATATTGGTACACTCACAAATGCTTGCAAATGAGGAGTATTTATAGAGTGCAGGTAGTGCACCGGCGCGTGCCGGGCCGGTGCTACAGTAGAGATTCTCTCCTGTCAGAGCCCATGTGCTGGTGGCAGAGAGATTCCGGCTCGGGCAGGTTTTTTCCGATTCGGGCCGGATCTTGAAAAATATCTTTCTTGGTTTTCTTCTGTTTCGATTTCAATTCTTGAGTTTTCCATCACACGTACCCTGAAACAGTCAAAAACACGAGCCACAGTAATTTTGACCACAAAAACTTTAAGTTTTACTAAAATTATAACAATAATATCTGTTTATAACGATTTCGATTTTTATGTGTTTTTAGATATATTTTATAAAATTTATACGATATTATCGTTAATACGATATAAAAAGTCATATAATTTGATTATATTTTTATCATACATCAACTACTCCCCACTTAGCTTTTGATCGTCCTCGAGCAAAATAAGCGATAATATATAAAATGTTATAATGCAAATAATATAGTTCTTCTAGACTAAATTTCAAACTTAGTAACGCATGCTGTCAACATTATAATCATATTAATTTTATCTATCTAAGATTATTAAAAAGATAAAAATTGTGTATAACTTAATAAATTAGTTATAAAATATTATCTAAATGAAATTCTACATGAATTACTTAATAACTATAAAATACTTAGAATAACTCTGTAATCGCCACTGTATGAAACTTCGGAATCAAGGACTAAGTCAAGTAGTTGGCAAAATGGCTTATAACGTTCAGGCTCAGGGTGTTTGGCTAATCGAAAGGATAACAAAGGAAAATCAAAAGAAATAGAAGCAAGTCGTACGTACTTACACCTTCAACTTTTGATCAAAAATACCTTGATCAGTAACATCCTGACACTGTTTTCAAAAATTTAAATCTACTAACCATATTATTTCTTTTTTTTTTTTACAGAATACTGACATATCCGAACTCATTACCATAATCGACTATCTTTCAAGCGTCATGAGGTGAGAACAAATACATCAGTACCTAACTATTCCAACTTTTTCTTTTTCTAGAGAATAACAATTTTTTGACAAAAGATTGCCTTCCGAATAATATTTATTCCAATCTCAGCATATACCATTATTGAATTTCGATGTCGTCACCGCTATCCATAAGCACATACTAAACTTGCGGGATTTCAAGGAAATGTAGACCATTTTAAGTTAAGGGTCGGTTTTATCTAGTTAATCATAATGGCTACTTTTGAGTGAGGTCTTGATCACTCTACAAGGCTGAGGTGGGGACAAAAATTGGAAATTACGTTCGGGTAAGCTTATTTGGCCATAGTTAGTCAAAGTAATGCCAAAAATCTCATCATTCCTAATCCGATTCCAAATTCATACTTGTCTTGAAAAGAAAATCATTCTAAAATTTCATTATAATTATAAGTAACTTTTGTCTAATTTCATAAAAAATAATATTTCATAATATTTATCTAGGTATACATACTTAAAATCTTGATAAAAATCTAAAATAGACGTAAATAATATAGAAATAATATATCGAGATTACTTTACTTAATTAAAATTTTATTCTATCCAAATATACTATCCATATTATAATAATTATATATTATTTCATTTATTTCCTTAAGAATAGTTAAACTAAGTGCATCAGTAATTGATATATTAAATTTATTTTATTTACTAACCAATCTCTACTCCCCACTTACGAATTGGCATCGTCTCGATGTGTAATGAGTAGTAAAAAGTTGGTTTAGGAGATAAAATAAATTTTATAACGGTTGAATATTTTACGTGTCATATACACTAGCGTTTATATAATATAGCATAATAAAAACATTAAAAAAAAAAAAAAAAAAACAGACAAATATATTATATCATTAAAACTAAGAAAATGAAAAATACAAGCTACTATTAAAACACAAACTTAACTACAATATTACTAAATTAAACTAAGTTATTATTAAACTAATTTATTCTAAATTAATTTATTCGATTATTATAAATTTTATTGATATTCCTTCCTTACAACCAACATAACTATCTAATTTTCTCCGCTTGAAGATCCTCCCGGAATATCGACTGGTAGTAGCCCTACGAGGAAGGCGAGCTGGAAAGTACTCATCTGTCGCTCATTTCGGTACCCTAGCCAAACGAACACTTATTCTGCAAAAGGCATAGGCTGACGGATCGGTCTGCTTCCAAACGCAAAACTAACAGCTGCTTTCTGAATCAATATTCCCCCATCTATAACAGCTCCGCTCGTTATAGCATATAATAGTAACAATTCATCATCACTGATTTCCGAGAAATCATCAGTTGGATAAACTCGTGAATTGATGAAACGTTTCCAGGTTCTCAAATGGGAAAGTAAAGCGGCAGTGGAGACATCTCTATCCCTATTATAATGTCGGAATAAAACTTGATAAGATTCCGAACATTTGTTAATAACTCCTTCAGCGGTATCCAGTCTCCACTGATACTCAAAATGACTAGAGGGTGATGTTTGGACTGGTGGTATATGAAAATTTTGATTGATTATGGTAGAAGTAAAAGGAACAACAGTACTTCTAATGGTAACAGACTGCTAGAAAAAGTCTAGGCTAGTGGCAAAAGGTTATAACCAAAGACAAGGAGTTGACTATGACGAGACCTTTTCGCTTGTTGCCATGGTAAAATCCATTAGAATTTTGCTCGCTATTGCAGCATACCATGATTACGAAATCTAGCAGATGGATGTGAAAACAGCTTTCCTTAACGGGAACCTGTCTGAGGAGGTGTATATGATACAGCCTGAGGGTTTCAAAACCAATGACGCCAGGATGGTGTGTAAACTGCAAAGATCCATTTATGGATTAAAGCAAGCTTCTCGGAGTTGGAATCTTTGCTTTGATGAGATAATCAAACTGTTTGATTTCATCAAAAACGAAGATGAGCCCTGTGTTTACAAGAAGGTTAATGGGAGTGCCATTGTATTCTTAGTGCTTTATGTAGACGACATATTGCTCATAGGGAATGATGTGCCAATGTTACAATCAGTCAAAGCTTGGTTATCCAAGAACTTCTCAATGAAGGACTTGGGTGAAGTAGCCTGATGGGAGTCAACTTTACGTGATTCCGGCGCATTTTTCACCCCTGTTTATCATACTTTTAGCACATTTCTTGGTGTTTTAGACCATTTTGGGGTGATATCGTGAGTTTATAGCACGGGGAGTAAATCCGTCGCTTTGATGGTTTACTACCTCTTTTTATTGATATTAACCTCATTCCGAGCACTTTTACCCTCCGGAATGTTTTGTGTGTTTTTGGTTGTTGTGATGATGTAGGGTATAGGTGTCAAGAGAACCCGGAAGGCAAAGATTTATGATGATAAGTGTGGTCAAGGTGCAAGAATGAGCCAAAGAAGAAGAAAGATGAAGAAAAGGGGTGAGAAGTTTTAGTATCTCAACCCCTATGTTCTGTTCAGCAGCATTTTTACCCATGATGGAGGCATTTTCTGGTCATGACTTGCTCATTAAAGTTGTATATAATTGAAAGAGCTTTCCAACGCATCTTGAATCACCCCAATCGGAGCTCGGACGAAGAAGTTATGAAGGTTTTACTGCAGCAGAAAACAACAGCATTTCAAACGCACGTTTGGACCTTTCAAACGTGCGTTTGGGACTGTTTTTTCGAATACTGAGAGCAAGGGAGCTGAAACGCACGTTTAGGAACCTTCCAAACGTGTGTTTGGCTCATTTCCTGCTATAAAAAGCTGCAAATTTCACACAGAAGAGGGGGGACGCGAATGGAGTTGTTTTAGGGTAATTTTGGGCGATTTTCTTCGTTTTTAGGAGTTAGAATTAGTGTAATATACCGTTAGAATCGTCTTTCAATCCTCTCTTTGATTATACAACTCAAATCTTCGATCCGTAACATTTCGATTGTCAAAAATTTGATCTTTTGGAGCACGAATTTTCCCTCTCTTAAATCTCAATCAAGTAAGTATGTTTGCTTGTTCTTTTGTTGTTATTGCTATGTTTTTCTTCATTGTTTGTTGTTTAGATTGTATACTGTGTAGCTAATTTCTCTCCATAGCCGGGTCATGTGAAATTTGGTGAAATCACTCTTTGGGTGATGAAATTGGGAGTGGGTAGTGCTTTTTATTGTTTAATCTTGCTCGTTTCACGTCGTAGAAATTGTTATAACGGATTTGGACTAGATTAGCTACCTAGGTCAAAAATCACACACATCACTCTTGAGAGTTGTTCAGAGAGAGGGGTGTGGGAAAAGGGTTCTAGGATCGCGGTGTAGTCTCGGTTTAGTCGTTAAGCCGAGCTCGTTGTGAGGTTACTTGTTTTTACATTTAAGCGGCTCGAGTTCATGACAAGGCTTAAGGTGTTAGAAGAGAGTTGTTCAGACGCTAACACCGGGTTTAGGAGTTCGCACCCGTGAAATTGAATGCAAGAGCTCGTTTGTTATATTGCACAATCCCGGTTTAGTCTATCCTCGGGGTTGAAATTAGTCATTTTGATCATGGTTCGGCTATGTCCCTTTCTTCCTTTAGACTCATTAATTTAATTCACTTTAGTTTTATTGTAGTGTGCAAATATTCCACATCTTGATCACCTAGTAAGTTTCAAGTTCACTTTGGTACTCACAAACACACCTTTTCTGTGGGATCGACCTCGGACTTCTGTAGCTTTACTCGCAATCGACCCGGTACACTACCGGTTAGAGAGCTTGTTTAGTCACCGTTGTCTTAAGTATTTTATAAATTTGTTTGGTGAAAATCGAGCTAATCACGGACTCCTGTAGCTATACTAGCAATCGACCCGGTACACTGCCGGTTAGAGAGCTTGTTTAGTCACCGTTGTCTTGAGTAATATAAATTCTGTTTGGTGAAAAAACGCTCATCAAAATGGCGCCGTTGCCGGGGACTTGTGTGCTATTTGTGATATCTTGTAAGTGAACCGAAGGCTTGGGCCTAGGTTTTACTTTACTGTTTTCTTGTTGTTTGCTTTTTGTAGTGCATGACCCGGAGATCTCAAACACCACTCGAGCCATACATAGACGGGATTGAAGCTTACGCAAGGCGTAGAAACAGTCAACGAAGAAGAGGTCGTCAAGTGGAAGAGTCGATTCCGGTCTTTGAAGAGAGTAATTTGGGTGAGTTGGGAGAAGGATCCGACATGGCACAACAAGGTGGACAAGGTTTGGAAGGAAATTTGGTGAATAATAATGGAGTCCCAATTCAAAACCCGCCTCTTGTCAACAACAATGCACAAGGAGGTGGGAATGGACAAGGAAACAATGTGGTGAATGCGAATGGGCCTATTCCTCAGAATGTTCAACACGAGGCCCAAGGGAATCAAATGGATCCCGCTCTTATGCAACAGTTCAATGCATGGATGTTGAATCAGTTTCAACAAAATCAGAACCAAGCTCACAATCAAGGTGCAAACGCGATGCCAAATTGGTTTAACGGTCAACAAGAGCAAAACCAAGGTGGTTTGACTTGTAGAGATTTTGTGCTAGCTCCTACGGCAAACATGGGGCATAGTCCAATCCGAATGCCACCGGTAGCCGCCAACAACTTGGAATTGAATAGGAACATCATACATTTGTTGGGAGATAATGCTATATTCAAGGGAACCGCTTTAGAAAATCCTCACTTATTCATTGATCACTTTCTCCAAATAGTGAACTCGACGAAGATCAATGGAGTGAGTGATGAGGCACTCAAACTTATGCTTTTCCCGTTCGCCTTGAAAGAGCAAGCTAAGAGGTGGTATGATTCGTTGCCTAATGATTCTTTACACACATGGGAGGAAGTGGTAAAGACTTTTCTACTCAAATATTACCCCCCCTCGAAGACCATGGATATGAAAGAAGCTATAATGTCGTTCAATGCTTATGAAGGAGAAGAGCTACATGAGTCATGGGATCGGTTTAAGGCGTTATTGAGAGAGTGCCCGGGGCACGGGTTGAGATCATATGAGGTAGTTCATGCTTTCTTCCGGGGTTTGGATCAAGTTCATCAAAGTACGTTGCATGCTTCATGTAATGGAGATATTATGAGTATGGTACCCGAAGTAGCTATGAACCAAATTGAGAAGATTTCCGAGACCTCGAGGCAATATATATCGTCGAGTAGAAAGGGGACAAGGAGCAAGAAGCCCGGTTTGGTTGAAGTGAAAGAAGTTGAAGCAAATGATCAATATCATGCTCAAGTACAAGCGATGGAACAACAGTTGGGGAGATTGAAAAAGGAGAATGAGAGCGCTAAGCTTTGCCAAATTTGTAGCGGACCACACTCGGCAAAGGATTGTAGGATGACAACCAAAGCCCAAAACATGGCCTATCCTCAATCCTCGACTCAAGGGCAACCTAGCACTCTTTCTCAAGATAACATGAATGAGTTGGCTAAGCGGATGATGAGTATTTGCTCGATGGAGCAATGGAACACGGGGCCTCAATATCAGAATCAATCTCAAAGCCCCTGTCAAGGCCAATATATGGGTGAGCAACAAGGTGGGCAACCGTATGAAGAATCCCAAGATGTGAACTATGTGGGACAAGGTCAAGGAGGAAATTATGGAAATCAAGGTGATGGTCCTTGGAGGCATAACAATAATCAAGGTTGGAGTCGGAATCAAAGCCAAGGCCAAAACCAAGGGTATAGACAAGGCCAAAATCAAAGCCAATCTTCACAAGGTCAAGTCTACCAACCTCCACACCAAAGGCAACAACAAGGAGGGTATAATCAACAAGGTTCCAACAACTATCAAAACCCTCCTCCTTTGGCTCCTTTGCCTCAAAAGAGTTCAACCGATGTCATCTTGGAACAAATGAACAAAAACTTTGCGGAGATTAAAAAGGACATGGTTGAGATGAACTACAAACATGGGTCCGCCATCAAAAATCTTGAGACTCAATTTGGTCAAGTGGTGGAACATGTTCAGTTGAAAGGCGGTTTACCGAGTAACACCGAGAAAAATCCGAGAAGTGTAAACGCCATCTTAACCCGAAGTGGCAAAGTGTTGAGAACTAATGGAGAAAAGAAAGTCTTGTGGGAGGACAAGGCTAGAAAAGCACCTATTGAGTCGGAAGCGGGAGCTATGGATGGTGATATAGATGGGATTGAAGATAATGAGGATCATGAGGAATATGTCAAGAAGAAAGAAGTTGAAAGGAAAGAAGCTCAAGCTCGGGGAGATTATGTGGTTATCGATGTGAAAGAAGAGGAATCAACTAGAAGAGAAGGAAAGAGCCAATGAAAGAGCCGTCTTCCCCACGCTCCAAAGGTAAGAAAGGTATGAATCCTCCTCCTTCTAAAGATTTTGATTTGAGTACTCTCCCATATCCCCCTAAGAATCATAGACAAAGTTGCTTGAATAAGGCACAAACTCGATTCATTGAGATTTTACGAAAAATTGATTTGAACATTCCTTTTCTTGAAGCACTTGCAAACATGCCCTCGTATTGTAAGTTTTTGAAAGAGTTACTAACTAAGAAGGGTAAGATGCAAGAAGTTGTGTGTTTAAATGAAGAGTGTTCCGCTATTTTTAATGGAAAGTCTAAGATTCCCCCGAAAGTTAGGGACAAGGGTAGTTTTACTATCCCGGTTACTATTGGTACGACTCATTTTCCTAGTGTCTTATGTGATTTGGGGGCTAGTGTAAGCCTAATGCCCCGTGCTATATATGAGAGTCTTGATCTAGGAGAGTTGGAGCCAACGGGGATGACCCTTCAAATGGCGGATAGGTCTATTAGGGAGCCTATGGGAGTGATAGAGGATGTCATAGTGAAAGTGGACAAGTTTGCCTTCCCGGTAGATTTTGTAGTGCTAGACATGGAGATGGACTCCAAAACACCTTTGTTGTTAGGACGTCCCTTTTTAAATACCGGGAGGACTTTGATAGATGTTGCGAGTGGTGAGATAATATTGAGAGTTGGAGATGAAAAAGTCGCGGTCAATGTCTATAAAGCCATGAAACATCCTAAGGAGAGCACCGAGGACTGTTTTTCTATTGATGCTATATATCCTTGCGTTTCGGAACATGTTGACATGCAGGAATATAAAGATAAATCCGATGAAGGCATGGAGAGAGTAAGTACGGAAACCGATGAAGAAGAGGAGTTGGAAGAGGATGCAAAAGAGCCAGAAAAGACGGCTTTCGTGGGTGAAAGGTGGACCGAGAAGATTGATCTTGGGCTTGAAGGAGAGCTAGAAAAGCCATCAATTGAGGATCCACCGAAAGATTTGAAAATGAAGCCACTTCCACCTCATTTGAAGTATGTTTTTCTTGAAAATAATGATTTACTTCCTTTGATTATTTCTTCTACACTAACGGCTTTGCAGGAAAATGAGTTAGTGAAGATGCTTAAGAAGCATAAGCGTGCTTTTGGGTGGAAGATGTGCGACCTAAAGGGTATTAGTCCCACCATTTGCCAACACAAGATTATTCTGGAAGATGGAGCAAAGCCGGTAAGGCAACCCCAAAGAAGACTCAATCCACACCTCCAAGAGGTCGTGAGGAAGGACGTGGTCACAATGTTGAAGCTAGGGATTATCTATGCCATCTCGGATAGCAAGTGGGTGAGTCCCACCCAAGTGGTGCCGAAGAAGGGAGGTATGACCGTGGAGATCAATGACAAAGGTGAGGAGGTACCTAAGCGTTTGGTAAGTGGTCATAGAATTTGCATTGATTATCGTAAGCTAAATGACCAAACCCGTAAAGATCACTTCCCCCTCCCCTTTATTGATCAAATGTTGGAAAGATTGAGTGGCCATGCCTTTTATTGTTTTCTTGATGGGTTTAGTGGGTATTACCAAATACATGTGGCTTTAGAGGACCAAGAAAAGACTACCTATACTTGCCCCTATGGTACCTTTGCTTTCCGTAGGATGCCTTTTGGGTTGTGTAATGCACCCGCGACATTCCAACGGTGCATGGTGGCCATCTTTGCGGATATGATAGAAAAGTTTTTAGAAGTCTTTATGGATGATTTTAGTGTGTTTGGTGATTCCTTTGAACAATGTCTAGATAATCTTGAAAAGGTGTTGGGTAGATGTGAGGAGACAAACTTGGTGCTCAATTGGGAGAAGTGTCATTTGATGGTTACGGAAGGGATAGTCTTAGGGCATAAGATATCTAGTAAGGGTATAGAGGTAGACAAGGCTAAGGTAGAAGCGATAGCTAAACTTCCTATGCCCACCAACCTAAAGACTCTTAGGGGTTTTCTAGGCCATGTGGGGTTCTATCGTAGGTTCATTAAGGATTTCTCGAAAATAGCCCGTCCTCTTACTCTTCTTCTTGGAAAAGACGTCCCGTTTGATTTTGACAAAGCTTGTGTTGAAGCCTTTTTGATGCTCAAGCAATTGCTTATAACCGCTCCCATCTTAGTTGCTCCGAAATGGGATCAAGAGTTTGAGCTCATGTGTGATGCAAGTGACACCGCGGTTGGTGCGGTCCTCGGTCAAAAGATCGATAAAATCTTCAAGCCCATTGCTTATGCAAGTCACACCTTGAATCCGGCCCAACAGAATTACACCACCACTGAAAAAGAGCTTTTAGCGGTCGTCTTTGCGTTTGATAAGTTTCGGTCTCATCTCGTAGGTTCTCGGGTAGTTGTCCACACGGATCATGCCGCTTTGCGTTATCTCTTTGCCAAGCAAGACGCCAAGCCCCGCCTTTTGAGGTGGATCTTGCTCTTGCAAGAGTTTGATTTAGAGATCCGTGATAGGAAAGGTTGTGAGAATGTCGTAGCCGACCACCTAAGTCGTATGGAGCTTAGTGAGGAGTTGATTAAGGCACAAAGGGAGATAAATGATTCTTTTCCTCACGAGCAACTCTATGCACTTGACACCCTTTCTCCGGCTAAAAAAGGGAACTTTCTAAAAGTCGGTAAGGAAGGTAGTCCTTGGTTTGCTCCTTTTGTCAACTACCACGAGTGCGGTTTCGTAGACCCCGACCTTGACTCGAACCAAAGGCGTAAATTCCTTAGTGAGGTGGGTAAGTATGTGTGGGAAGATCCTTGTCTATATAGGTTGTGTTCGGATGGTATTCTGAGGAGGTGCATCCCAGAAAGTGAGATTTTGAGTGCTCTCTCGTTTTGTCACGACAAAGAGGCCGGAGGCCACTTCTCGGGGCAAAGAACCGCTTTGAAAGTATTGCAAAGTGGGCTATATTGGCCCACTCTATTCCGAGATGCACATGCTTATGTGAAATCTTGCGATGCTTGTCAAAGGTCCGGTCGTATATCTAGAAGGAGTGAGATGCCTCAGAAGCCGATCATAGTGTGTGAGATTTTTGACGTGTGGGGCATTGATTTTATGGGCCCCTATCCCTCTTCGTGTGGTAACAAGTACATTCTAGTCGCGTGTGATTATGTGTCCAAATGGGTCGAAGCCTTAGCCTCACCCACTAATGATAAGAATGTTGTTATCCGCTTTCTTAGAAAGAACATCTTTTGTAGGTTTGGGGTGCCACGTGCTATAATCAGTGATAATGGAAGCCATTTTGCCAACAAGCCGTTTGATAAACTTTTGGAGAAGTATGGCGTGAAACACAAGCTAGGTACCGCTTACCATCCCCAAACGAGTGGTCAAGTTGAAGTCACGAATAGGGGTATTAAGCGTATCTTGGAAAGGACGGTAGACACGAACGTCAAGAGTTGGTCTTTAAAGTTAGATGATGCTTTGTGGGCCCATAGGACAGCCTTTAAGACACCCCTAGGCATGTCACCTTACATGATAGTTTATGGTAAATCTTGCCATCTTCCCGTAGAAATCGAACACAAGGCTTATTGGGCCGTCAAAATGCTAAACCTCGATGACACCTTAATTGGTGAGAAGCGTATGGCCCAATTGAATGAACTAGATGAGTTCCGCCTTTGTGCTTATGACCTCTCCACGAAGTATAAAGAAAAGACTAAGTTACTCCATGATAAGTTGATCAAACCTCGTGTTTTCAATGAGGGTGACGAAGTCTTATTCTACAATACTCGTTTACATCTTTTCCAAGGGAAGTTGAAGTCTAGGTGGTCCGGTCCCTATGTTGTGTCGAAAGTTTATCCGTCCGGTGCTATTGAAATCACCCACTCTAAGTTCGGCACGTTCACCACAAATGGCTTGCGGTTGAAAAGGTATGAGCGGTTACCCTACGATGAAGCACTAGAAATAGTGCATCTTGAAGATCCCGTACCTTGTGATGAATCTTGTAAGTCTTGTCATGGACTTTAAACCTTGACTCGTATAATTCTAAATCCATCTTTCCATCTTTCTACCCTTTCTCGCCTTGTGCCAGCGGTATAACTTTGAAAAAGTTGGCACCGTATAATCCATCTTGTCGAGCCAACGAAGAATCAAGTGTGGGGTAGAAATCTTGAGTTTTCCTAGTTTCTGGTCCAAACGCCCGTTTACCCCTTTCAAACGCGCGTTTGCATCTTTTTCCTTCCAAACGCGCGTTTAGAACCTTTTCAAACGCGCGTTTGAAGTCTCAACTCTCTGATCGTGAACCTCCTTTCCTAAACGCACGTTTGACCTGTCAAACGCGCGTTTGGACATGCGAAACGCGCGTTCCATTCATTCCAAACGCGCGTTTAGACTCGTCTCCTTTAAATACCCTGCTTCCTCAAACCGGCGTTCCGTTCAACCCTAGCAGCAGCGTTTGGCGGCCGTTCTCACCCTTTCACTCGAAATCCTTCGTTTCTCAACCGATTTTGGCGATTTAAAGCCCTTTCAACACCTCTCAACCCCTTCTTTTGATTTCCACAAGCTTTTCCAACAACAAATCCACAAAATCCTCGATTCGA
Source organism: Gentiana dahurica var. dahurica (assembly GCA_024500145.1). Lineage (NCBI taxonomy): Eukaryota > Viridiplantae > Streptophyta > Magnoliopsida > Gentianales > Gentianaceae > Gentiana > Gentiana dahurica. Next base: position 5,910 of record JAMYXJ010000424.1, on the reverse strand, counting down.
TCGGCACTTGTGGCAGTTTTTCTCCTTAGTCGAATTTGGTCTATTTCGACGTTTCGAGGATCATTCTTCGCTCCAAATCATTCCTATCATCTCTCTTAAGCATAGAACAGGTATATTTCGGCTTTACGTTTAAATTTCGGTTAGGGTTAGTTTTTGGCCTTTTTGGTTTAACGCCCTTTCACGTTATTTATTGTTTATTGATTCAATATCCTGTTTTTGTTTGTTTTGTTTGCTGTGTTGATCGATGGTGAATGGTGTGGGGTGTTTTGTTGTGAATGGTTGGTTTGTTTGAAATCCCGGTTGGATGATAACCGGGTCGGTTTTGATTGTCACTTGATTGTTGGGTGTTGTTTGATGTTCTTAGAATGAGGGAAACTAAACGAAAGGAAACCGAGGGTAAAGGTAAGGGCAAGCAACCAATGACTAGGCAAGCCCCCAAAAAACAGAAAACCCTAGTTTATCCTAGGGTACCTACGAGTGGTATTCGGATTGGTGGTGCAGTTGAGAGTAGAAACGCTCGAGCAATTAGGCCAGCGGGACAGTTGAGGGATGAAACATCTGACGAAGATTTTGAGCCGGATACCGAGGGGAGGAATACGAGTAGTGATAGTGGGGAGGCCACGGACCTTGAGAGCGATGTGCCCTTGGCACATTTGCAAGCCAAAACTGCTAGGACTAGTGCTCCACCACCTCCTCAGAGTGCCCCTCCACAGAGTGCTCCCGAGCAAGGCCCTCCTCTAGCTCCCCCTCCTGAGGATATTATCCCTTTCGATCTACGTTTCAACTCACCGGTTGCCTACTCTAACTATCATGATTATATCGCTGGGAAGAACATGTGTTATGAGAGGGGGCTAGACCTCAAAACTGTGCCTAAAGAGTTCATCGAAGACTTAATGAAGAGAGGGTGGAATAATCTAATTTATGAACCCGAGGGGCATCTGAATTTGTCAATAGTCCGGGAATGGTATGCAAATTTCAGTGTGGCTAATCTGGAATCCGGGTTTATCAGAGTCAGAGGGGTTAATGTCCCGTGGACAGTCAGAGCTATCAATGATTATTATCGGATACCGGCTTTCGAGGGGCAGGATTATTTAGGTTGGTTTGCGGCGAGGTCACATTGGGATACTACTGACAACCTAGATCCATTAGAGGAGATGAGGAAAGCAATCAACCCTGACTTACCGTGGACTTCAAAAGGTAGCAATGCAAGAAGTCAGTTGGTGACGACGACTTGGCCGGATATTTGGAAAGTAAAAGCTAAGTTTTCTCAAAACCGTCTACTACCGAAGGACAACATTACGCACTTCCACATTAAGGACTTGCAATTGTTGTATGCCTTACATTATGATCTGAAGGTAGACGTTGGGAAAACCATTTTTGAGGAATTCAGAGAAAATCAAAAGGTCAAGCGTCGGATGATTATGTGCCCCTACCTCATCTTTGGTTTGTGCAAGGGAGCGTCGGTAAAAGAGTATCCTGATGATCGATTTTGAGGAAGAAGAATCTGCCCGTGATGCCTAAGCCATTCAACGCCCGCGCTGCTTCTAACCCTCCTAGGCTCACCCCTCGACCCATTCACACCGTCCCCCGCCCTACCACCTCCACTACCTTCACCACCCCACCCCCACCTCCTCCTATCATATCCTCCACTACTACTACCACTACTATACCTCCACCTCCTTCCTCTACTACTGGACCTCCCACCACACCTTCACCTCTACCTCCTACATCCTCTACCGGGGGGCCGTGGCTTAGTGAGAGGCAGGGGCTTCTGATTGCACACAAGCAGAGAGACTGGATGGATAGCCTGAGGGTGACACTGAATGGCATTGTGGAAAATCAGCGGGTATTGGCTCAGGAGAGACAGGTTGAGCTTCCCGAGTTGAATCTAGATATTGCACCATTTCAGTATACCCCGGAGATCGAGGCAGATTTGCAGAGGGTCACAGAGGAGATGTTGGTTGATCCAGATGAGGGGTTTGATGATCTTGATTTGGATGATCTGATGGGCACAGTTAGGGCTGGCACAGTTGCAGCTGGGACAGAGGCAGTGAGGACAGGTGTTGCAGGATCTACACAGACTGAGAGTGCAGCTGCTGTGGTTGCACCAACTTCAGGCACACCGGATCTCACCACTGACGTACAGGGACATGGAGCAGACTAGCATGTTTTTTTTTCATGCAACTCTTACTGTCTTTACTTACTAGTCTGTCTCTTTTATACATCTTGACATTTTACCTACTTTTGACGTTCTTTCATCATACTTTGGTCACATTTCACTTTGGCATGCACGTGTACTTACTTTTGAGCCCCTGAGGCCTGCTTGACCGTGTATGTTTTTCTTTTTATTGACTGGTACTGTGGGATGACTGGGATGTTTTTCTTAGCTTATATTCGATGCATGGATGTTCTGTACTTTATTTTGATTCGATTGTATCCTTCCAGTGCATATCCCGTATTCCCCCTCGTTATGCTTTGATCTCGTCACTGTGGCAGACTCGTTATTTTATGTACCCGCTTACCCTATTGCTTGCCTTTTAGCACGCGGATTATGTCCCGTGCATGCGCTGTCTTTGTTTCTGTTGATCTCGCTTTAGGTTTCGGGATGGATTCATACGAGGCTATCACGAGTTTCGAGTCACGGTTGCGCCTTTCTGCCGGGTCTTTTGGTCAAACAGCTAAGTCTTTTACGCCTCTTATCTCTCACACACTGAGGACAGTGTTTCGTTTAAGTGTGGGGTGGGGGACTTAGCCGTTGTATTGTTTTTATTGTTGAATGTGCTATAAATGTGGTATACTTGGCCTATGACCGGGCTCGAGTCGATTTTTGGGTAATTTTTAAAATTTTTCATGGTTTTTAGCACCATGTTGTGTGTGTTACTTTCACATTTGAGTGGTGATCACCTTAGTCGGGATCCCGAACTTGTGCATTATGGTTCGATATTATCTTGAGAATGGAGTCTTATTAATTTCACGAAAGCTACACTTTGTGCACAATTTGATTACTACCACCTTTCATATCATGAGTCTCGAGACGAAATGTCATAGGTTTACCTAAGTAGGACATGGGATGACGGTTTTGGCGTTCTCTTGACCCTACCATAGCCAAATAAGCCTTAACCGGAACATTTACCCTTCGTAGCCCCTCTCAGCCTTGATAGAATGGTCTGACCACCATTCGCTTATAGCCGTTTTGTTACTTAGTCAGAAACCTACCCTTGAGCCTTATTATGGTCACATTTCCTTCATTTTATACCCTACGAGTGGACTTAATCCTTTGTTAGACCACACTTGCTAAGGCAAGTGTGGGGTGGGGGAGATGATGTTTTTGATTGGGTTGTTGTTTCTCGTTTTGAGCTATAAAGTGTTGAGGAGCTCGTTTGGGCTTGGTGTTCGGTTTTTGGGCCAAAAAAAAAAAAAAAAAAAAAAAAAAAAAAAAAAAAAAAAAAAAAAAAAAAAGAGAAAAGATCAACCAAAGTTCAAAATAAATTAGCCCTCATTGAATAAAAAATTTGGGGTAGATTGGAATAAAGAGTTGGAATCAAAGGAATGAGCTCAAAAGTTGTTTTTATGATGTTAGGGGTTGGGATAGTGAGATAGGTACTAATGTGTTCGGACTCACCTCATGACACTTGAAACATAGTCGAGTTTGGCAATGAGTTCGGGTGCGTTAGTATCCTATGGTTCCCAAAAGTGTTAAAACAATCAAAAGGAGTTTGGGTGGTTTGTATGGTAGGAATAAGGTGGTACACTTGTTGATTAGGTTCACTCGTACTTCTTTTCTCCAGTTCCCAAAATATCCTTTTCGATTAACCGAAAATTACCCTAGCCTAACGTTATAACCGCTCAAGTCCTGCCCGATCGTGTCCAAACTTAGTAAACTAGATTAGTGGAGAGACTCGTGATTATGAAACGGTTGGTAGACTTTTGGTTGGGATTCAAGCCCCGACAATCATTTTGAGCATTTGGCTTTAGCTTGGCACCACACACACTCCATTTTCTTGATAATGTTGCACCGTTGTGTATATGTTCATTTTTCTTACTTTGTGGTTACCTCGAGGGTGTGAGTAGTAGCACCTACATCACAAAGTTGAATCCCTTGGTTGGTTTTAAAACGCCTATTTTACTCGAGGACGAGCAAAGGCTAAGTGTGGGGTGGTTGATGGGAGTCAACTTTACGTAACTCCGGTGCACTAATCACCCCCGTTTACCACACTTTTAGCATAATTTTGGGCAAATTAGGCCATTTTCGGGGTGATATCGTGAGCTTCTGGCACGGGGAACGAATCCATTACCTTGATGAATTCATACCCCTTTTTGTTGATATTAACCCCATTCTCGAGCACTTTTACCCTCCGGAGTTGTTTGGATGTTTTTGGTTGTTTATGATATTGTAGGGTGTTGGTGTCTCAAGGACCCGGAAGATGACAATTCGTGGTGAAAAAGCATAACCGAGGCAAGACGAAGGTCAAAAAGGGAGAAAAGTGAAGACTGGGGGAAACAGGGGTTCAAACGCGCGTTTGAACCCTCCAAACGCACGTTCCACACACCAAACGCGCGTTTGAATCCCTAAACGCGCGTTCTAGAAGTTCAGCAAAGATTCAGAGTTGAAGCCCTCTAAACGCACGTTTGGGAACCAGGCCAAACGTGCGTTCCAAGACCCTAAACGCGCGTTTGACCCTTCCTAAACGCGCGTTCCAGATGAAGAACAGTCAAGTCTCTGCCCAGAATTTATGTGTAACGCACGTTCCAGCCAAGCGAAACGCACGTTTGAAGACCCCTAACGCGCGTTCCAGCCCTTCAAACGCGCGTTTGGACCGTTTTTACAGCAGATTTTCCCTTCACCTATAAATACCCCCCCTTAGACATTTTCTTGGATATCAAGCTCTTCTTAGCAAAACTCTACCTATCTCTTAGCTCGAATTTTGTAATAGCTTAGAATACTTCCTTTTAGTGTAAATCAACAACATCTTAGCTTAATCTTTCCATTTCTTAGCTTAGATTTTCATTTCAAACACTAAGAGACCACCTTTTAATTACTTCTCTATTTTGTACTTTTTGGATCTCAACTCGAATTTCTGCAATCTTATGGTATATTTCTCTTCTCTTTCACTTGTTATGGCTCTTATTTACTGTTTTGTGCATGTTTTGATTAGTATAATGAGTAGCTAAATTCTCTTCATAGCCGGGTCATGTGAAATTTGGTGAAATCACCCTTTGGGTGATGAAATTGGGAGTGGGTAGTGCTTTTTATTGTTATATCTTGCATGTTTCACGTCTTAGAACCTGTTATAACGGATTTGGGCTAGATTGATCACCTAGGTCAAAATCACACACATCACTCTTGAGAGTTGTTCAGAGAGAGGGGTGTGGGAAAAGGGTTCTAGGATCACATTCAAGTGTGAGGTTACTCGTTTATACGTTTAAGCGGCTCGAGTGCAAAACGTGACTTGTTAGGAGAGAGTTGTTCAGACCTTAACATGGCAAAAGGTGTTAGAAGAGAGTTGTTCAGGCGCTAGCACCGGGTTTAGGAGTTCGCACCAGTGAGATCGAATGCGAGAGTTTATTTGTAATTGCACACCCCCGGTTTTGTCATCCTTGGGGTTGAGATTAGCCTTATTGATCATGGTTCGGCTATGTCCCTTTATCCATCTTTGAAATCTAGTAGTGTAATCTTTCTACCTCTTTTTAGACTTGTTAGCTTGCTTTACTTTAATTTCAACATTTATCCAACACTTGACCACCTAGACTAAGAATTACGGTCACTTTGGTATTCACAAACACTTGTCTCTTGGGATCGACCTCGGACTCCTGTAGCTATACTAGCAATCGACCCGGTCCACTGCCGGTTAGAGAGCTTGTTTAGTCACCGTTGTCTTGAGCATCTTATAAATTCTGTTTGGTGAAAAA
>JAMYXJ010000423.1:0-22746 GCA_024500145.1 Gentiana dahurica var. dahurica | reverse complement strand
ATATGTTAGGAAATCTACGCGGGAACGCAGCGGAATTCAAAAATTTATTTCCTATCGACCCAAGATCGACTTCGGTTAAGCAATAAACAAACAAGTAGTAGACGGTGGTTACCTTGGTTGATCTATAAGATCGACGCTTTGACCGTCTAAGGAGAGTAGTTCTGCATAGAGCCGCCCAAGTGTTCGGCCTCTACCGCTAGTCCACACGAACAGCCCGCCGGAATCCCATCATGGATTGCTATTGAAAAACTCCGGTTGCTAGACCGGCCTTTTTCCCCTCTCTCCAACTCTCTATAGGATGCTCTCCAATTTTACACAAGAACTATTAGCTCTTGGAGTTATGATGTACAAAAGAGCTTGACACCCACACTATATTTATAGTGTATATGGCGCCCCAAATATGAGTGGAGGAGAAGAAAACCTTTTCCCAATAAAATAAGGAAAATATAATAGATTGATTTATCTCATTTATTATAATATCTCATATTAAATAAATCTAGGATTTTGTCAATATCTTATATTGAATATTCCCAAAATATTGTCAATATCTAATATTGACTATCTTTATTTTATTACCATAAATCAATTTACACATATGTATATATCACATATATAAATAACACATATAAATCTATATTCATATATTATATTGCATGTGCACTCATGTATATCTTAAATATACAACACACGCATATACCAAATATATATGCACAAATATCTAATATTAATGAATAATATAATATCATGATTAATCAATTTGCAAAATCCATGTGTATCAATATACAATAAATTTCGACATACATATCTAACATATGTATATTCAATTAATCAACATAATTAATATCTTGTATTTAATTTATTCATAATAAATAAATACCACCATATTAATTTACTACTATAACCTTTATAGTTCGAGATAAACTTTCCTTATTTGGTTATCATCTATAACCACATTTTAATCCGGCTAGATGTTTATATGTGTGTGACCCGATAGGCTTCCGAATATGTTGGCCGTAGACTCAAAGTGCAAATTACGAAAATGCCCTTCATGCCTAACGATCACGGGATAGCGTCTAGCAACACACCGTGACCCCCAATCATCGGAAGAGTCAAATGCAATGACTACTACCTTTCATGTGAAACAGTTACCGTGTAACTTACAATCCTATCGCTGTAATAATATCCATACGGTCGTTAGTCGAGTGTCAAAACATCAACGACCGTATCTTATAATCTGGATATCAAGCTCTCTCGAAGTAACACATTTACTCCCACTTTGCAAAGATTCACGAGAGCTAGACATTCCTTATAAGAAGGCCATTTCGGATATTCGATCCCAATCATAGGATACGCGATTCCCGGACGACCAATCATGTATACTCCGCATGCTTCAGTATCACACCCAATCACTACCGCATGATCGCCCGTGGCTAGGGGAAACCTCAATAGTGTCAAAGCATGACAATCCACACCGTGATGCCATGAAGACTCGGTCTTAAGGATAATTACACAACCGCCACATAGTGTGACACTTATCCGTGTAAGTGGGTCAGTCTAACGTACGCATTCTCTAATACACGTCCACGTACAGTCAAGTGTCTCAACACTTCGATAGAGCGAGATCTATCCCTGCCCTTAAAGACAAAAGACATCTAATACGTGCTAGTCTGTTTATACTATCAATGCCCTGTTTAATAGTACATCAGCCTAGAGACATTTAAGTATCAAACTTATTAAAGTGATTAGAGATCTCATCAACCATAATCGCTTATCATGGTTTCTCTACCACAGTTTAATACTAAGGACGTTATCATATAACAATTCATAATTGGTTCTTTAAAAAGAACATATATATGACAACAGAAAAGCCATTTAATATATGTACAAACATAAAGAAATAGTAGAAATGATCCGACCCGGTCGGATCCGGTCCAACCCGATTGGGTTTAGGACACTATTTCAACAATCTCCCACTTGGCCTAAAACCAATCACTAGCACACACAAGACCAAGTTGAAACACAAGAATCTCATGCAATACTCGCAACTAGCCCTAGCCATAAACGGATCGCTATCCGTGGGGACTCAGACTATCTTCATATCACGTTCCAAATGACCAAGTCAAAGGAACCGCCTCAACACACACATGAATCTCTGAGGAGACCATGGTCCTTGCTTCAAGCAATGAATCCACTTACTATATCAGCTATATAGAAAAGGTGGAAGAACCGCACAAGGTTCAATAATGAACCTTCTAGATCCATGTATTGCTCCCTTGCGCCTCTAAGGCACTACTATGTTTTGGCCTGGTTGTAGAATTTACTGATGACCCATATGCTAGAACATTTCCAACTCACTGTATCACTTATTCAAAGTGATCGCAAACCCGGACCGTAGCTCCCACTTGCCTTCATAAGACTCGGGATATACGTCTGTATAACTATATTTATCTAACTCCAAGTTTCGATAAACAAGGAATTCTCCCTTAACTTGTTTAAGGATATTCTCGACATTTTCAGGTTACTTTCATACTTGCTCATGACTATTCATGGACTATGAACATCCGGCATTACCTATAAGATGGTTCCTATCGCGATGGCGAAGGAAACCTTCCATAAGCATCATCTTTCACCTTATCTTTAGGACCAATGTCCTAACATAGACAGATCTCGCGATCTATGCTAAACTTCTTTTAGCATCACATCTATATAGGTAAACTATAATCTAACAGCAGTAAAATCTATCACTATGATTCTTATTTCTAAAATAAGAACTGCTAATCCAAGTGCTTTCACAAAGACCTTGAACTACCAAACATTAATTGACTGTGACATGGGGTGATAATTCTCGAGAGAGATATCCAATACCTTACTCAAAAATCGTAACACACTCCCACTATCCATCTTGCACATTAGGCATATCCTTCTTTTGACTAAACCAAACTCCTTTGATTATCAAACAAAGAAATTGTCTAGAGAAACTTGTTTGAGTCCATAAATGGATCTCGTGGGCTCACATATCATGTTTACGTCTATGAACATCGAGCTATATGCCCAACGGCTTCAACACTATCATATAGTCATGAAACGAAGTTACAACAAGCATAGTCTGAATAGAACTAGGCTCAGCCTTTCAGGGACACTCCCTTTGGTTAAGACAGACTAGGTTCACAACCAGGTTGTCACCGATGGAATCTAATTCAGATATTATGGCTCCTAGCCATATCTCTCAATATTGCCTCTCAAACATTCTTTCATAAGTCGTGAGATATTCATTCTTCAAGATGAACATACCAGCAGCCCTTTTGGGCTTAAGGTCATCCACAGACCTCTGAGAACTTTTGTGTGCACTGAGCGGTGATCTACACCTCATCGCTATGTGGCGTCCGCTCACGTTCCATTGGTTGAATATATCTTTGTGGTTCTCAAACTCTTTTGAGATCTTATTCACTCCCACTGTTTCTCTTGGAAGAAACACTTCCTCTAGAAAACAACATGTTTGGAGACAAACACCTTTTGCTCCGCGGACGAGTAAATAATATCTAGCGTACTTGCTAAGATATTCCACAAAGTCTCATATGTCGTACTAGGCTCCAAGCCTTTCTGACTTTGCCTATGATAACTTCAAATCATCGGTTAAGATAGATTCGACATTATCCTCTTTCATATCTAATATGGAATTTATTCAACCTTTATTCTTTGGAACTAGGTTAAGTATAAGGGCACTATCCCGAAACGGGTAAGGGATACATCGCATGGCTTGCGTCACACCTTTATCATATAAAGTGTTATTTCCATTTTGGGAACACAATCTAATTGCCTATCCCAAAGATGGTATCCTTCAAGGAGAATCTTATTCCTTTTCAGACGACTTATGAAACACCCTTCAGGTATTAATTACTTCAATCCAATTGAAGATTAATTCCTAAGTAGCTCATCAATCTCATATTCGTACTAGCTCAAACTTTTCGGGCTTTCCAATTGTTGTACTTCAATAAGTACACTTGACTATTTCTAAAAAATAGTCGTAGAGATTAACAAACAATTATTTGTGGCATTAATTGTCATAAGCCAACAAACATCGGTATGTTTAGGCTTTGGACAACTTTCTAGATTTTATAACCTTTTCAAAAAGGGTATTTTAGTCCTCTTTGGATAAGATACGTATAACCCACATGATTCATAATCATATGGTTCAACATCATCAGAATGACGTTTAATTACACGCTTCCCTTCCAGAGAGACTACATCTAGAACAACTACAAATATCAAGGATAACAGCCATACAAATATTCAGTTGAGACCTCATCACATATATCAACTATATAGTGACAACAATCTAGTATGTTAGATTCAGTGACCTTCCAACTTTATTAGAATAACATTTATTCTTTACAATTGAATGTGTCTACTAAATCCTAACAAATAACTGAAAACGTATTCTTCATAAGAACCGGAACATAATAACATTTATTTAGTTCCCTTATCAGTTTACTAGATCCAGAATATGGTAAGTGTTACAACATTTGTTTAACCTTCCATATCTGTATTTAATCTTTCTAATTTAATCACACTCGTAAGATATCATATATCTAAGAGTTGACTTGAACTTAGATAGATTTATCTCAACTCACTTGCCTAGAATAGAAACTTCAATAAGTTCTCTATTTAAGCACATGCCCTAAATTTCCTTTTCAATCCTTTAAGCACTTGAAAAATGTTTCTTATTGTAGTCTTCATAAGACTTAAGAAAGATCACAAGAGCTATGTCTTTGATTTCCTTTCATAAAGAAAATCTAAAGTTTATTAAATAGTTTATTTAACCTTTTAAATCGTATTTAAAACATTAACTATTTAATTAACCTTTAAGCCATGATTAAAGAAATAAGTCGATACTTAAATCTTACAATTTTGAAAACAACCTTTCCAAAATTAGATGTAGTCATTCTTATCCAACGTTTGAATTAATTGTCATCGTATGACTGAATGATCATCTTGGATCGTATCCAATATATGACTAATTCGTTGAAACTTATTTCAAATGATTTAATCATATCATGAGCTTCCGCTTTCATTAATAATTAAAGTCTCGGAGCACTGCATCAATTATGTAATCTCCTTGTCTCTAACTACTATAACGGGATGGCTCATGTCATTGCTTATTTTAAAAGGATTAAAATTACTTAATCATATTTGAGAACGTTTCTCAAAATTAACAGTCATAATTTGGTTTTACTAATCGAGAATTAAACATAAATATAAAGTTTGCTAAAACTACAACATAAAAATGAAAATAAATGAGTGTTGTTGTTTATACACGCAAAATCAAAAAATGGTCTTTTGGTTTATGATTTTGCTCCCACTAGTCAACTACTTCCAATTGACCTTCAAGAATTTTTCAAAATTCTTTAGTGGCTGAGATCCCATCTAGTTACCTCGATTCCCGGCGGTGGTCGATCAACCAAGATAATTTCGATAGGTAGGTAACTCTTTACCATTCACATCTCTATGTGATTCTCAGTGGTTGACTAGTCAACTCTTTGGCGATACACATCACTATGTGTTAGTCAACCCTTGTCTCTAAAGTCGACGGCCCTGACGGTGGCCAATCACCGAAAGACTCTAGTCAAGTCATAACCCAATATTCACGAGATCTCATACGATCATATCTCAATAACGACGATATACCCGAGGTAGGTCAACTCCCGGCGGTGGTCGATCAGTTGGATCCGAACACAGGCTCTTCACCGTCGTTATAATATTGGGAGACAATATTTCGACTTGATTTTTGTTGTGGAAGTATTTTTCGTAAATTAATTCACTTAATTAATTTTAATTTCGGTCTCATCAATTATATCTATCTCTATAGATTTATATCCTACACATTTATCTAGATCGTGCCTAGTCATGCATCTATCGTATCATATAAAATAAATACAAGCACAAAATAAATAAATGCGTAAAGTAACCGGTATGATCATGGACTTTTCCTAGATGCGGTTTCGAATACAAACTGACGAAACCGCGGGTCACAATCTAAGGGTAGCTGCAACCGCCAATAGGATCTTTAATGCTCCATTCTCCAATGGGATCTTTATTTTCGTCTTTCTTTGGTCTCCATCTTCTGCTCCATTCTTGTTACATTTAATTCTATCGAATAAAATAAATACACCCGCCGCACACGGGGGGGAGCTAACGGGAATGGGATAAATGCAGAAAATAAACTAGGTCACGTTCTTCATAACGGCCTAGGACAATTTTTAAACCAACGGAAAAATAAATCATTCACATCTATCCTATCGGTCGAGTCCATGATCAATCGGGGTCCATATAATCATATTATATCTACTATATCTAATCCATACAATAAAATCTTATGAAAAAGATAAAATTAAAATTTAACTACTTGCGTCTTAATTAATCAATTAACATTTAATCTATTAAATAATTTTATCCAATCAATTAACTAATTAACATTTAATTAATTAAATGATTTTAATCGAAATAAAATTAACGATTAATTTTAAACCGATTTTAATTTTAATTTTAATTAATTAGAACTATTCCAAAATAAATCAAAATTAAAATTATTTCTCTTTTGTTTCTTTCCTTTTGATTCGTAATCAAAGGGATGCCTTTGGTTTCCTAAACCAAATTTGGCTTAGGCCTGGCCACTTTCCAAAATCAAAATTTTGGAAGTGGCCTAGGCCTAGGCCTTTTACAAATCAAATATTTGAAAAGGGCCTAGGCCTATTCCAAATCAAATATTTGGAAAGGCCAAATAATTTTGGTTTAGGCCTGGCCACTTTTCAAAATCAAAATTTTGGAAGTGGCCTAGGCCTAGGCCTTTTCCAAATCAAATATTTGGAAATGGCCTAGGCCTATTCCAAATAAAATTTGGAAAGACCATTATTATTTTAGTGCCATGTGGCATCCCAATGGCCAAACTATTTGAACCATTGGTTAGCCACACGACACAACTAAACAAAGGAGATATCAATCACAACTATGAACCATATTGAATCACAAAATACACAAAACAAAAATTTGGAGATCCGCTAGCATTGACCGGCCGACTGCCGGCAGCAGGCTGCCCTGCCGCCGCCGCCGCCGCCGCTGGGGTGGTGCCGCCGCCAGTCGGCCGAGCACCACCAGATCTCGTTTTTTTTTTTCTTTTCATGTATCAATTTTGCAAATCAAAAATCTTTCATCTTTTAATTACGTGATTTAAACGATAAAATTAACTACGCACAATAACATGCTTATTGCTTAAGCTCAAGCTCTCTCTGATACCACTGTTAGGAAATCTACGCGGGAACGCAGCGGAATTCAAAAATTTATTTCCTATCGACCCAAGATCGACTTCGTTTAAGCAATAAACAAACAAGTAGTAGACGGTGGTTACCTTGGTTGATCTATAAGATCGACGCTTTGACCGTCTAAGGAGAGTAGTTCTGCATAGAGCCGCCCAAGTGTTCGGCCTGTACCGCTAGTCCACACGAACAGCCCGCCGGAATCCCATCATGGATTGCTATTGAAAAACTCCGGTTGCTAGACCGGCCCTTTTCCCCTCTCTCCAACTCTCTATAGGATGCTCTCCAATTTTACACAAGAACTATTAGCTCTTGGAGTTATGATGTACAAAAGAGCTTGACACCCACACTATATTTATAGTGTATATGGCGCCCCAAATATGAGTGGAGGAGAAGAAAACCTTTTCCCAATAAAATAAGGAAAATATATTTGATTGATTTATCTCATTTATTATAATATCTCATATTAAATAAATCTAGGATATTGTCAATATCTTATATTGATTATTTCCAAGATATTGTCAATATCTAATATTGACAATACTTACCTTTTATTACATTACCATAAATCAATTTACACATGTATATATATATCATATATAAATTACACATATAAATCTATATTCATATATTATATTGCATGTGCACTCATGTATATCTTAAATATACAACACACGCATATACCAAATATATATGCACAAATATCTAATATTAATGAATAATATAATATCATGATTAATCAATTTGCAAAATCCATGTGTATCAATATACAATAAATTTCGACATACATATCTAACATATGTATATTCAATTAATCAACATAATTAATATCTTGTATTTAATTTATTCATAATAAATAAATACCACCATATTAATTTACTACTATAACCTTTATAGTTCGAGATAAACTTTCCTTATTTGGTTATCATCTATAACCACATTTTAATCCGGCTAGATGTTTATATGTGTGTGACCCGATAGGCTTCCGAATATGTTGGCCGTAGACTCAAAGTGCAAATTACGAAAATGCCCTTCATGCCTAACGATCACGGGATAGCGTCTAGCAACACACCGTGACCCCCAATCATCGGAAGAGTCAAATGCAATGACTACTACCTTTCATGTGAAACAGTTACCGTGTAACTTACAATCTTATCGCTGTAATAATATCCATACGGTCGTTAGTCGAGTGTCAAAACATCAACGACCGTATCTTATAATCTGGATATCAAGCTCTCTCGAAGTAACACATTTACTCCCACTTTGCAAAGATTCACGAGAGCTAGACATTCCTTATAAGAAGGCCATTTCGGATATTCGATCCCAATCATAGGATACGCGATTCCCGGACGACCAATCATGTATACTCCGCATGCTTCAGTATCACACCCAATCACTACCGCATGATCGCCCCGTGGCTAGGGAAACCTCAATAGTGTCAAAGCATGACAATCCACACCGTGATGCCATGAAGACTCGGTCTTAAGGATAATTACACAACCGCCACATAGTGTGACACTTATCCGTGTAAGTGGGTCAGTCTAACGTACGCATTCTCTAATACACGTCCACGTACAGTCCAAGTGTCTCAACACTTCGATAGACGAGATCTATCCCTGCCCTAAAGACAGAAGACATCTAATACGTGCTAGTCTGCTTATACTATCAATGCCCTGTTTAATAGTACATCAGCCTAGAGACATTTAAGTATCAAACTTATTAAAGTGATTAGAGATCTCATCAACCATAATCGCTTATCATGGTTTCTCTACCACAGTTTAATACTAAGGACGTTATCATATAACAATTCATAATTGGTTCTTTAAAAAGAACATATATATGACAACAGAAAAGCCATTTAATATATGTACAAACATAAAGAAATAGTAGAAATGATCCGACCCGGTCGGATCCGGTCCAACCCGATTGGGTTTAGGACACTATTTCAACATAATAAGTGTCATTCCCACTACTCACTTGTGCAACACATGCAACACAATCAACACTGTAATCAGATAAATAATGGGGGGAGTAATATAATCGAAATTTGCATGCATATATTCCCACTATCATGCATAATAATTCCTTTAAATTTATGACATTAACCATGCATTACTTTCATATTCCTTTCTCAATAGGTATCTACTCAACTGGTCATACTACACTCAACATGAATGTTAACGGCCTTAACCATATGCATGTTGTGATTGTCATATTAATTCATTTTGAAATCCACCAAGGATTTTCATATCAATATTAATGTCTTAAAACAGTTAATTGTCTTAAAACACATCCTGACCATACAAATATAGTCCACTAGCTCACCCAAAAATCAATTTCTAGTTTCGTGCCCCCATTCTTTAAGTGGTTCCATTCGAGTGCAGTAATTTTAGAATGGTTGTAAAACAAGTATGGCTTGATACTTCTCTAGTAAGAGAGACTGATATATATAAGATGATGGACCTTCTTTTTGTAAAATGTATTTCCCTATATTTTATATTTTACACCCTATTTTAAAATATTTGATTGTTATAAGAAGTATGAAATAATGATTATTCCGGTAAACCTCAGTGTTTCTATAGCATCGCTTCTATGGAGAATCGATCCCATTTAATTCGTCAGAGACGGCCATGAACAACGCTACCATTCGAGGCTCTTTTAACTCGGCTCAAGCTCTGGCAGATTACGCAGAGTTATTGTTATATATGAAGGAAAAATATGATTCTCCAGATTCTCCGATTATTGCATGTGGAGGTTCTTACGGAGGAAGTACGAACGGTCGCAGCATAAATTATTCACCTATATATAAACATGTACTTTTAATTCAATATGATGTTTTAGTGACCTATACATCACAATCTATTTGTTTGTTTATTTATTAATTACTTTTTATGGATTATTGCAGTGCTGGCTACATGGTTCAGGCTAAAATATCCACATATTATTTATGGAGCTATAGCCTCATCGGCTCCCAGTCTTTATTTTGACAATATTACCCCTGGTGACGGTTATTATTCAATAATATCCAATAACTTTAAGGTACAAACATAATATTTTTAGTAGTATCCAATTACTTTAAGGTACAAACATAATATTATTATTATTTACAAGATTTATTTTCTATTTAATTAGTTAACTTATAATAAATTGTTTGGGTTCTTGTTTTGACACTAGACAAGTGAAAGTTTCTATAACACAATCAAAAACTCATGGTCAGAAGTTGAAATAATTGGTTCTCAAACAAATGGCCTCTCAATATTAGCACAGATATTCAACACTTCCACGTATATTGTTATACATTTAAAAAAAGGTTAAAAGTTGTAAATGACTGTTTTTGATCTAAAATGAAGAAAAAGGACAAGAAAAAAAGATAGTGGTTGAGAAGGACAAAAACGCGCATGTTACTACATGTGTTACTACATGTTGCTACAACCAAATGTAGTAACAAATGTAGTAACAAGCGCGTTTTTGTCCTTCTCAACCATTATTTTTTTTCTTGTCCTTTTTTCCCATTTTGTATCTTATTTTGTCCTTCTGGCCTCTGGGCCCTTTAAAAAACGACCGTATATAATACTTTTATTTTCATAACATACGATAAAAAAAAATTCCACGCTCTTGTTTCCTGTTTTTCCTCATTTTCTTGTACTTTATTCCCACCTCCCTAAATAATTACAACATAATTATATTGAATAGAGACGTGCACCATACAATCATCATAAATCCTGGCATATATTTTTGTTTTTAAGAATGTTACTACTATAACGAATACCATAATGAGTAAATAAAACAAATTATCTCAAAGCATCGCTTGGCATAATTAATGCCACTTGGATATATTGATATACTTTGTTATGCCGACGTTGTTGTTTGTCCGGCGTTGGTCCGGTTGTTGTAAGTTGGCTTTGTCCGGTTTTGTACCGGTGTTTCCCGGCGGTGTCCGGCGTTGTATTTTACTTTACCGGCTTTTGTCCGGCGTTTAATAAAATCTTTCGTTTCCCGAGGAAAAAAAAAATCCTTTAACGCTTTATACTTATTATGTCCGACATTTCGTTGTGACAATAATTTGACTTTTGTTTTTATATTTCATTAACATTAGTAATAGGCATTATCATTCTACATGATCAATGGTGGGTTCAGGTGACCCTACTGCGATCCCGGAATTTTTTAATATTAAAACGATTTAGTTTTGTTGTTTAAGAGTAGTGATACACAACCGTTGTGACACAACAAGTGCTACAATGTGTATCTACAACGTTGATTTTTAATGTAGACTCATCGGTCATTATTATATCTATCATGATAAATGGTGTAGATGTACATTGTGACACTCGTTGTGTCAACAGTTGTATCTCTATCATTACTTGTTAAAACACTACAAGAAAAACACTTATTTACTACTCTAGCTTTGTCACACACAAAAGAAAGTGTTGTTATATATTTACTTTTAGCCACAGTAGCTTGACAAATAAGTCTAGCTGAGTATATGTTAGCCACGCCTTTTTTTGTGTGTGGCAAAAGCTAGTGTAGCAAAATAGTGATTTTCTTGTAATGAAAAATGTTGTTTTATCATTAAAAATATTGTTTTAGGCTCCGTTGACCCTGCTGGAATTTCTTTTAGATAAGAAATATAGTTTTAGACTACGGTCATAAAACTGGAACAAATTTCTGGATCCATCCTGATAATACCTAACTAGAGAGTTTAATTATTTTCAGACCTTTGAATGCAACTTCGGAGCTGGAGAACACATTAGGTTCTATATATACTGCAGCAGGTCAGTACAATAATCCATGGGATAGGCCTATCACCGCTCTTTGCTCGGCCATTGACGATGCAACAAAAGAAGGAAACGATACTCTAAAAAAACGGTTAAACCCTAACCGTACGGGCCCCCACCCCCGATCCCACAGGAATGTGGGGAGATGTTAATCAGGTAACCTAGTAGCTCCAACATGGGTTGCCTTTGGAAACCCCTGCACTGAAGGGTGTTATCAATCAGAAATCAACTCCATTACGGGAATCGAACCGCTGACCTCCAGCTTAGGTTCAAGGCTGCACTACACACCCATGCCGCCACCACTAGGTCATATCCAGAGGATAAGGAAACGATACTCTAGATGGGATAATTGGTGGTGCACTATATATTGCAACTAGCGATAACATGACATGTTTCGAAATTTATCACAATGATCCTAATGCTTCATTTCTTTATGGATGGAATTGGCAAGTAAGTAAATCTTGAATATTACACGTCATTATACTTTTTGGTATCAACCATTCTCTCCAATAATAATATATTAAAAATCTCATTTTCGTTTTTCCTCACCTCCCCCCGGCCCTTCCCCCTCACACTCAAAAAGAACTTGTTACACAACAAAATTATAATAATAAATCTATACAAGACACTTTTACATTATTGATCAATGAGGGTTCGTTTATATCAATAAATTGTTCATACATCATAATAAAGAGTGTCATAATTAATTGTTATAGAATCATCACTACTATTCAATCATTACTATTCTAGCCTTTCAAATTACACTAAGTATATATGTTAGCATGAGAGCATTATATATAAGGAAAATTAGGGATTAGGACACTTTACGCATTTTTTTTAATTAACAGTCCTACTTAGCATTTTTTATTGGCTAAAGGACACAATTAAAATTATATGACTAAATTGCCCTTTGTTAAGACATTTTTATCTTTTCCGTTTTCAATAAACCGGATCTCGGCTATCTCTCTCGGTTTCGAAGAAATTCAATGTCTATCTCAGAAAATTGCATCGATGAACTTTAATCATCTGTAGTCCATTGTTTCGCTTCCAGATTCGGCTGATTGAGCATCTTATTCAAGAATTTTTCCTCTGCATATCATCTATTCATCAGGTATATTTCCGGTTATTGTTGAAACACGGTATACATTGGAAATCTGAGTTTTATAAGTTTAATTTCAATTTTCTAATGAAATTGAACATAGATTTCAGCTTCTTAATTTTACTGCGTTCTTGATTCCGAATAATCTGTGTTTTTTATGAGGAATGATGCGATTCACTTCTGATTTTCTCTGATTCCTTTTTAAAGTATTAGTAAAATAGAATTATGCGTTTTATAAGTTACATTTCAATCTTCGTAATTGAATTGAACATAAATCTGAGCTTGTTAACTTTAATTTGTTGTTGATGCTGAGTTTGATTTTTGTTTTACATATATTGTGTGTTTTATGAGAAATAATGTGATTCACTGCTGATTTTCTCTGATTCGTTTGTTGTGTAGGTTTTTGAAGATGGTATTCCTTATTTGTACTTACAATGGTGAGTCATGTGTTTTGAAAATCAAAGAATTTGATACTCTACGTAGTATTAAGCTACGTATATGTGAGAGATGGAGTTCATTGAGAGAAGATATGATCGGTTTGTATTATTCATTACGAACAAGCAAACTGTTTTCTCTTCGATAATGAAGATGTTGAAATCATGTTGTCCGTGTGTGCTTCGTTTAGTGCATCACGTGTACAGGCATATGTTGTTTGTAATGCTTCTACTGCGGCTTCTACCGTGGCTTCTACTGTGGTTTCTACTAGTATTGAATCAGTTGCATCATCATCTATTACTGAATCCGATGATGAGGAGATCAATTTGCTTCCTACGTTTTGTCCTCGGAAGGAGAATATGCAACTATATATCAACTGGGATAAGTGTGTAGAATGTGTTGGTCAAAAATTTGTTGGTGGAGCAACAGAATTTAGGAAAGCATTGTGTAAAATGTCTGTTCACAGTGGGTTTGATTTCATATACATTAAGAATGATGATAAGAGGATTATGGCAGTGTGTGCAAAGAAGGATGAAACAGGCTGTGCTTGGATGGTTAGTGCGAAAAAGGAAATTATTAATGGATTTTTTTATGTTAAGAAGATGCATGAGTTACATACATGTGGTACGTCATCGCGTTCTTTCAAAGGGCATCGGATGAGTTCAGCTTTGGTTTGTGATTTGGTCTGTAATGAAGTTCGTGATGATCCCTCAATAAAGCCTATTGATGTTAAGCGTCGGCTTTTTTCAAATCATGGTTTGCCTGTTTCATATTACAATTCTTGGACCGGTATCGAAAAAGCGAAGAATGCTCTGTTTGGTGACATGAAAGAATCTTTTAATTTTTTAAATTCATATGTGTCAAAGATTCGTGAAACGAACCCCGGCTCTTATGTGGTATTGGAAGTTGATGAGGTTTCAAGTCGTTTTAAGAGGGTGTTTGTTGTGTTTCATGGCTGCATTGAGGGATTTAAGCATTGCCGGCCGATGCTGTGTTTGGATGGAGCTCATTTGAAAACACAATTTAAAGCTCAGCTTTTGTCGGCAGTTGCGAAAGATGGTGATCAAGGTACTGTATTCATTCTATGGCTAGAGTTGTGTTTTTGGTTTATTCATTTTTTGTGTTTTTTTGTGTGTTACTTTCTTCTCTTTATTACTTGACTTGTTGATATGAATCTGTTATTTTTATATCAGGCTTGTACCCTCTTTGTTTTGCGGTTGTTGACTCCGAAAATACTGAGAACTGGCATTGGTTCTTTAAGAATTTGAAGAACATAGTTGATCCTACTAGGCGAATTACGTTTATTTCGGATAGAAATACTGGTTTAATAGATTCCAGGCCTATTGTTTTCCCAGATTCAGACCATGCTTTTTGCATTTTTCATATTAAGTTGAATTTGAAAGACAAATTTAGAGGTTCCAGATTCAGCAAGGGTTTTAAGAAGCGTATGGTTTATCTTTTGCGACAGTGTGCTTATGCACCAACAGTTGATCTATATGATAGTTTGATGAGTGTTATGTTACAAGAGGGTAAGACAATTGTAGGTGATTTCTTTACCGCCTTACCTGCTGAAAGATGGACGAATGCTCATTTTAAAGGCATGCGATATGGTGAAATGTCTTCAAGTGCAGCAAAATCATTTAATTCGTGGGTTGTAAAAGAGAGGCAATTACCCGTATGTAATATGATTGATGCTCTGCGCTTGAAGATTATGAATCAAATTTCTGGTATGTTTCTGTTTAATGGCTTTTTGTATTAAGTATTTTAAATGCTCTTGTATATTTTTACATAATGAGATCCACTAGTTTTATTTGTAGAACGTAGGTCTGCTTGTGCTTCATGGAATTCTGCAATATGCCCAAGTATAGACAAGATATTAGCGATTCATTTGCTGCATCTAAGAATTGGGTTATCATCAATTCAAGTGGATATGTATTTGAAGTGCGTTCAACGCCATCTTGTATGGTTGGTCTTGAGAATTTTACTTGTTCTTGTAAGTTTTGGCAATTGAATGGTTACCCCTGTGATCATGCGGTAGGCAGTATAATGAAAGCTGGTCTCCCCTTGCATGAATTTGTTGATGTTGGATTCCGTTCGAGTTCATATGTTGCTTGTTATGAATCTGCAATCCATCCGTTGCCGTTGGTTTATGAGCCGCAGGATTCCAATGTTGCTGTTTTACCTCCTATTTCAAAGAGGCAACCTGGAAGGCCAAAGAAGAGGCGAATTCCTTCTAGAGGTGAATCCAAACGGGAAATGATGTGCGGTTGGTGCCATAAATTGGGGCATCATAATCAGAGGACATGTGTTTCTTCTGTTATGATGTAGATGACATTCATTAGTATAACTTTGCTATTCTAGACATTTTCATATTTTAGCTTGTGCTTATTATTTTGCGACTCTGTTCTTCTTAATTGAGTGACTTATCTATCGACTTTTATATTTTACATTGTGGTTCTGTACATCTTGGAGGCCCCAAGTGCCATACAAAGTCTATGAATTATATATTTGTGTTTTATGTATTTTATTTCAATGTTTTTCCTGTTGTGTTTGTAGCATTGTGTGCATTATTGTATTATATGTTATGTACAAAATAAATGCATGCAAACAATCCAAATTGATGAAAAATTCATCAAACTTTTGTTGTAATGAACCTTGTTTTGTTTTGAGAGTTGGTTTTATATTGTTACAACATTTTTTATGAGTTTCACTGTCGAAATTCACTAGTGAATATTAAAAGTGAATTTTTGACTAACAGTGAATTTTAACAATGAATTTCAAACAAATGAAATTTTCACAGTAGCAGTGTAGTAACTGAACTTATGAATCAAAAATATACATTTACTAATCAACCAATAGACAAAAAGAAAAGAGAATACTTAATAATTGAAATATGTAAACATTGATTGAAATAGTTGTCTCCTTGTAATTCAAATCTTGTCCATAGTAATTCAAATCATGTCATTTTAGGACATACATAATAAAATAAGCAATAGGTTTCACTTCGCATACACATTAATAGTGATGTTTGTGCTAATATGAATATAAGTTGTGTAGATTCCTTGGCATCTACACATTAACAGTTATGTTTGCCAACATTGCAATGTTCATCTTATTAGATGTAATACTATTTACTAAGAAAGCTTTGAAATCTTGCACTCCATCAGTGTTCCATTTCTTGTCAATTCGTTGATTAAGTGCAATCTGGTAGATGTAGTACATGACATATATTGCGCAGTCATTCCTGCAAATTTTTGGCATTCACATTAAACTTGTCAGCCATAATTTCCATTACATGTATGAACCAAAAAGTCTAATGAATAATACTTACGTATCCGATATATCCCTGTTGTGGAAGCTTTGCAACCTTCTTGATTTTTTTGGCTTTTAGTTTACCGGATGGACAAAAGCATTTCCACAAGTATTTTTGCTGAAAATTAACACATGTTTAACACATTTGATTAGTATAGTAATTTTTACTGTAATATTAACAACACAAATACAAATAATACTTACAATGTCAAGTGCATTTTTCTCAAAGTTGTCAACAGCACCTTTCCGGCTTGCCAATGAGTTGTACATGTGCCATTCTCCTTCTTCACCCGAAGCAAATGTGAGTAATATCCAATGATATGATTCATTCTTCACACCTGGACAACACAACGGAATGAGAATATTTTTGCCTTCTTCCGGATGTGGTTTCATACTATCTACAAAATTATTTGAGTAGTTCCCAGTTGCTTCATATTTCTTGCAGTACGCCTGCAATCAATCACCATTTTTTGTTATGTATAATACACAAATGAAAAATGTATTCATACTGTTTTTTAGTAACTGTTTCAGTGTATATTGCAAGTGAATGGTGAATACTTATAACGACCATTCAAGAAATTTTGATCTCACCCAAGTTGCTGCTGGCAATATGTGAAATTCCTTTCGGACTTCTTCATTTCTGCTTAATATTGTTGCAAATGCATCGATAACCTGTAAATGTACATCTCATTTGTTAGTTGGTTTCTTGGAATGTTGTCGTAGAAAAAATAGTTAGATTGAATTGTTTACCTTGTCCGCAATGAATGATCCCTCTAGTAATTTCACCATGTCATGGACAGTGATTGTGGTACCACTCTCAATGTCCGACCATACTTCCCCCCCTGAAAACATGGTTCACACAATTTTATTATCATATAAACCAAATGAAATGTACTCAGAAATATGTTAACTACTGTTACTTACAATCTTCCATGGTTGTTCAGTGTTGTGTGTAACAACTGAAATGCTTCTTCGGTTATTTTCTCCCCACATGTGTAACCAGCTTTCTTCTTTTTTAAACCGACTTTCACAGTTTTTTCCATCCTTTGCACATCTTCTATTGCAGCTTCATTGGTCAAGTCCAGAATTTCAGTTCTTCTTTTCTTATTTTCCGGATATACAAAGTCATCATCCTTTCTTGCTGTTCGTTTCCTTTCTTTTATTGCTTTTACACGTGAACTTTGCTTCACAGATTTTTGTACTTGCTTAGCATCTGTGTTTCCATATTGTTGTGTCACTGCATGCACTGCTGCATTCTCAATTTCTGTATGAAGAGCATCAATTTTTGTGTGTTGTTCCTCTATTTTGCTCTCATACGATTTTTTCATTTCTTCGAACACATCCAATCTATTCTGTAGGTCAGTCACAGTTGAGTTCAATTCAGAAATAGTAGCTTCTTTTGTGCAGTTCTCATCCTCAAGATGCTTCACTTTTTCTGTCAGACTTGTGTTCAGTTGCCTGATCTCTTCAGTGCCTTCATCACCACTCTTTCTCATCTGTTGTTCAAATTCCTCCAATCTTGATCTCATTTCATTTACATGTTTCAAGATTGTGATCTTTTATTAAAGCATCGATAAGTGAAGCTAAAAGTCCAGCATTTTCTTTTTTCAGACCATCAACTACACCTTTGTATACCTCCTCCAATTCACTGAAAATCTTGGATTTCATCTCATTCTCCCTTTCCTCAAAATTTTTCGGTTTGACAAGCGGCTCACTGTTCAGTTCTTGATTCTTCTGATTTCTTCCTTTTTCTTGCTTATCTCATGCTCTTTTCGCTCCAGCTTTCTCAACTTTTTCTTCATCCTCTTAACTTTTGCTTTCAAACGTTCCGCCTTGTCATTCCTTTCCAGCATTCATGAAATGTTGTATGTTATAAATTATATCTAGTAAAACAATTGGCTGGAAAAAATGCATGCGTTTTGCAATTTTTCATGAGATTCACTAATGAAGACCATTGAGTGCTTATCAATAGTGGATCTCAACCTAGAGTGAAATTTGATAGTGAATAAGAAGGTACTGTTGACTAAATGAGATGAATATATGAAATGATTTACTGATACGGGGAATTATTACGGTGAATTCATGTTATTGTTAGGCCAGGTAATTACCTTAAGTGTCTTCTCAATAGAATCTCTTTCTTTGTTTCTGAACTCCAACATGCCTTGGACATTTTGTTCAAATGGATCCTCATGCATGAAATCTGCATTTTCTTCAGAATGATAGGTGTAATTTTGCTGCTGCTCTTCCAACTGTGTTATGTGTAGGGAATCCTCTTGGATGGTTCATCCATGAATTGTGCATTTTTGTCTTGCTCATGCATTGCCACCGGTTGGAGTTTGATTCTGAGTTTGAGTTGTTGCATTGGAATGTCATCTTCAAAATCTGAATCGTGTCCAACTGGATTCTTTGTCAAATCCGGTATCGGTTGTAGCTCAGCTGGTGTAGGCTCCAATTCAGTCCATATGACCTATGTATATATTTTTAAAATAGTGAATTTTGTCGGTGAATGAATGTAAATGTATGGCATGAAATTTTCTTTGGCATAGGAGATGCAGTTCTTACACTTTGTTTAGGCAAAGCCATGATTGTTGCCTTGTTCACAAATTTGTTCAAGGTGCTCAAGTCCCACTTTGTGCACCTTGGAATTCTGAATATTGAATTGAAGTTGTGTCCTCTTGGTTTTGATGCTTTATTGGATCATCCTCTTTTCTTGGCTTCATTGTTTTATCATGCTCACACATCCAATACTACAATAGAATAAGAAATTGTTAATATGCAATCACATGTAATAAGAAATATTTGGAAAAAACCTAGAATTTCTTACCAAGAGTGAACTAGTGCATCCAAGCACTGTACGAGGCTTTTTGCTCTTTTTTTCAAGGCTCTGAATTAGTGTGTCATAGATGGCAGAAGACCAATCGTAGTGTTTCAATGTGTCCAAGTCCTCCACATATTTCACATATGTCCATGCAATCGTCTGTCCAGTGTTTGTGAAGAAACATGCCTGAAACATCAAAAGGCATAGGACTCTCACAGTGTCTACCACAACAGTTGTGTCTTCATTGTCCACAAGTTTTACTAACTTTTCCTTCATCATTTTGGCTGTGATGTTTTGGGCATTTGGGAATACTCTATCTGCAAATTCAGATTTCACCTTCTTCCCGTGGTACTTGTCAACTTTTAAATTGCCATCCATAATTCCAAAAATCAGCTTGATATCAGTCCTACGTATCTGACAGCATTCTCTTCCAATTTTGATTCCTCTTTTTTCTGGTACATATGCGGTTATGATGTTGTCCAAAACTTGGTCTTTTCGCCTGTTGGAACATATCCTCTTTTCGTCAATAGCTTTGAAGAAGAGCTTAAAAGGAGTTTGCTGCATAATGTTCCTGTGACTTCCTGTCAGTTTTTCCTGTATGCTGTTATATGCATCCAATAGATATGAGATGCTGTTTCTGTATTGACTGTACCTGGAAAAAATCAACGCAGACAACACATTTTTTTGTCAGTGAATTTGTAGTGAATATTCTTAGTCAATCAAACTTTCAGGAACATATGTTATAAAATCAGCTAGCATGACAATGATAAGCAATCATGTTAAAGCTGAATTGGGCATGACAAGTAATGAATGAATTGAATTTAAAGAGCTTCAGCATGAATGCATGCAAACAATGAATAAATGGTAAAGTGAACGAGTTAACATTCAATACTTGCCTCGTTGAATTTTCTTAGTGAATCATGGTTTTACGATGTAAAACACAAAAATTGAGAAACAGGGGTAGGACAATTAGCTACATTAATTTTTAACAAGTGTACCAATCTTCACATAATAAGTGTGATATGGGCAAATACAGTCTTTGCTGGCAAGGTGTTTAATGTGTATTACATGAATTATCATTGTAGTGAATATTCTTAGTACATCAAACTTTGAGGAACCTAAATGCTAGAAACCAGTTAAACATGATCATGATAAGCAATTATGTTAAAGCTAAAGTAGTTAGGGATGACAAGTAAGGAATTAGAGTTTTTGAATTTAATCAACATCAGCATGGATGTATGTAAACAGTGAATAAAATGGTAAAGTGAATTTCCATTAATATTTCTTGACATAGTGAATCAGACTTTTTATACATATATCTCTGACATACATAAAACAGTGAATGCATAACAACATCACCATGATTGCATGTAAAAAAGTGAATGCTTATTATATCAAAGTGAATTCATATTATAAACATTCATTCATTTTTATAAACATAATTCTTTTTGATTTCTCACTAAGAAAAACAATCAAGCTGATAGATTTATCATCCAGTAGATTCAGTGAAACATAGCAGCGAATGTGAGTACTAAAACTTGCTGCAATAAAAATTCCTAACAATATCAGCATGATTCCTAGTAAAAATTCAGTGTATATTATATTGAATTTCAGTAAATGTTCATTAAAAAAACAATCAAATTGACAGAAATCTCAACTAGTAAACGAAGTGAAACAGAGCAATGAATTCTTCGATTTAGTATTTACTTAGTAATTGTTCCATCACTTTTTTCCTTCCCAGCTGATTTTGAACTTGTTTGCTGCATAATGTACCTGTGACAAAAATTCAATGCATAGTATAGTGAATTTGAGTAAATGTGTTCCTTCAAAAACAATCAAAATGCCAGAAATCTCAAATCTCGACTAGTAAACGAAGTGAACAGAGCAATGAATTATTCGATTTAGTACTTACTTAGTAATTCTTCCATCAGTTTTTTCCTTCGCAGCTGACTTCGATCTTGTTTGCTGCATAATGTACATGTGACAAAAATTCAATGCATATTATAGTGAATTCGAGTAAATGTTCACTACAAAAACAATCAAAATGCCAGAAATCTCAAATCTCGACTAGTAAACGAAGTGAAACAGAGCAGTGAGTTATTCGATTTAGTACTTACTTAGTAATTTTTCCATCAGTTTTTTCCTCCGCAGCTGACCTCGATCTTGTTTTCGCCATTTAGAGAAATTTATTCACTCGTTTTGTTACCTGAACAGAAGAAAGGAAGATGCAAAGGTGAATTCGAACCCTAATTTTTGAAGAAATTGAAATTTGCAGATTCAAGCTTATCTCAGATTGTAGATCTTCGAAGTCTGTTCGATTGACTATAAATGGTTGCAAATTAGGTATAACGATTGCGTAAACCTGAATTCGCGTCCAATTTTTGTGATGATTTCCGCTCCTGTTTTGGAAATCGCAGAGAGAAAGTGAGAGCTTCAACTGCTTAGCCCTAATTTTGCGGTAATGGAGTGAATGGCGTGAACAACAGGATTTGTTTATAGGGGGAATGAGGAGAAGGACAGAAATATTTCATCAATTAAGTAGAAGGACGTCTTTTTGAAACTTTTGCATTAAGGACAAAATTATTTATTCACCGTCGAAATTCACTTGTGTTCAAATTCACGTTTAAATTCTTTGCCGAAATTCACCGTCGAAATTCACTAATTTTCAAAATTTGTTGTCGAAATTCACTAATTTTCGATTCACAAATTCCATCAAAATTCATCGATTTCGGGATTCACCGGAGATTCACCGATTTTCGGATTCACTGTTTGTCCTTCTCGCTATAAAATTATGCAGTTGTCCTTCTCCTATAAAAAATATGTATGTCACATTACTTAAAATTATTTGATTGTGTCCTTATCCCTAATTTTCCATTGTTTATAATTAGGGTATATTGGTCTTTTTGACTACAATTTTGTCCTTTATGCAACATTTTTGAAAAGTTGTCCTATTCTTTAATTTTGTAAATACTTTTGTCCTTGTGCCTCATTACCCCT
>JAMYXJ010000422.1:0-22791 GCA_024500145.1 Gentiana dahurica var. dahurica | reverse complement strand
GAACATGCGATCACTCGTGCAGGCGATCTTGGATGGGGCTCCAGGTGGTGAGGAGGGGGCGCAGCCAGGAGATTCGCAAGCTGACCTTGATTCCAGAAGCGTTTGATTCTCCTTTTGTTATTGACAGAAACTTTGTTGTTGGTTTGTAATATTAACTTTTGTTTCCGGCTGATGTGGGGCTCGCCACCCTGTTAACTTTGATCCTTTTCCTTCTGTGCACATTGGGGCCGCTGTATGGCCATTTCGTTTTATGCCTTTGTTCTCTGCTTTGGTATTTTGAGTTGTTTTTGTTTTTGCTAACCCAAAAAATACACAAGCCTGTGCGCGGGGTCGGGGCGGCGCTGGGCACAGTCCCCCTACTCCCCTTTTTTTTTTTTTTTGCAAAAAGGAAGAAAAATATATACACAAGGAACAAAAACTTCTAAAAAACGAGAGGACTACATGTAATATCTCTTGAGGTTGTCGGCGTGCCAAGTATTCTCATATTCACGGCCATTCCTGTCTTTGAGATAATATGTCCCCTTCTTTAGCTCGTGAGAGATCTGAAGGGGTCCCTCCCAATTGCTGTCTAACTTTTTGGGTTTGCGGCCGGCGGCTTCACATTTAATTAATACGAAATCTCCTGCCTTGAAAAAATGGTGGCGTACCTTCTTATCGTGATGTCGCTTAGCGGCCATCTTGAAGTTAGCCAAACGGGTCGCCGCTTGCAGTCTTTTTTTTTTCGAGCATGTCGAGCTCAAACTCACGCGATCGTTCGTTGGTGTTCTCGTTGAAATGCGACACTCTGATGCTAGGTAGAGACATCTCCACTGGTGTCATTGCCTCCGAACCATAAGTCAGGGAGAATGGGGTTTCTCCTGTGGTGGACTTTTTGGCGGTCCGGAGCGACCATAAGATTGCGGGCAGCTCATCTACCCACCTGCCTTTCTTTCCGCATAGAGTGCGTTTCAGGCCTCTGAGCACTTGTTTGTTTGCGTTCTCTGCCTGACCATTACTTTGAGGATAGCTGACCGAAGACGTCGCATGAATGACGCCATGCTCTTTACAAAACTCATCGAATTCCGTTCTGAACTGTGGTCCATGGTCAGATATGATGATGCGAGGTACCCCGAAACGAGTCCACACTTGATCCATTAAAAAATAGATGACCTTGGTGGTGGCGATCTCTCTGAGGGGCTTCGCCTCTATCCATTTGGTGTAATAATCAGCCGCTACTACTATGTACTCGCATCATCCGCGCCCTTTAGGCATTGGACCGACGAGGTCGATGCCCCACATTTCGAAAGGCCATGAAGCGGTGACGATGCTCTGCTCTACTGAGGGTAACCTGGGTATATCTGCGTACCTTTGACAGGGGTCGCACTCCCTAACGAATATATCTGCATACCTCAGCAAGGTAGACCAGTAGTATCCTGCGGTGATCGCCCTTTGTGCGAGGGTTCGACAGGCTGGATGCCCGCCGCACACTCCTTGATGAAGCTCATGGAGGATACCCTCTACTTGCTCCGGCATGACACAGCGGAGCAGAGGTTTGAAGAAAGAGCGCCTGTAAAGTATCCCATTTTGCACGACATATCTTGCTGCTCGGCGAGCCAAGGTTCTCGCCTCTATCTTGTCTGAAGGCAAAACTCCATGCTCAATATAATCCTTGACCTCATCGATCCAGCAGCGCGAGGAGGGTTGAATATCCATGACCTCGCAACTGTTGATAGAAGGTTCCCCGAGGTATTCCAAAGGGATGTCAGGAGCGAGCGCCGCGGCAGCGTCGGATAACTTGGATAAATAGTCTGCCCTCAAATTCTGAGTGCGTGGTATATAAGAGAGCTCGCAATATCCGAACTGATGACGTAACTTTTGGACCAGGTTGATGTACTGCTGTAGTTTTGAACAATAAATCTTATAACCTCCATTCACTTGATTGACAACCAGTTGTGAGTCGCAAAAGACGTGTATGTTCTCAACTCTCATTGCGAGGGCGAGCTCAAGGCCTGCGATGACTGCCTCATATTCAGCTTGGTTGTTTGATGCCGTGAAATCGAAGCGAAGCGCTTTCTCAATTTCTTCGACGTTCCCGGCTCGAGCAAGACGATGCCGGCAAAACTCAATTCCACTAAGTCGAAAGCGGATGCATTTGGGCCTCATGCTAGAGCAGGTTTGTCAGGCGAGTTGGTCGAAGGGGAAGTGGGTTGTGTTGTCGAGGGCTCTCGGAAGCTTGATTCAAGAATGAACTCGGCCAGGGCCTGTGCCTTGATTGCCCTTCGAGGCTCATACTTGATGTCGAATTCAGTGAGCTCAATTGCCCATTTCTGGAGACGACCGGCGAGGTCCGGCTTATGTAAAACCTGACGCAGCGGACTATCCGATAGTACAATGATCGTATGTGATGAAAAATATGCACGGAGTTTTCTAGCTGCTATAACAAGAGAGTAAGCCAATTTCTCTGCATTAAAATATCGACCTTCCACAGGACTGAGAGCCTTCGAAACATAGTAAATGGGCTTTTGAACGGGCTTCTCAGGAGTCCATTCTTCCTTTACAAGAACTGCGGCGACAGCCCTATCTGAGGCCGCCAAATATAAATAAAGCTGGTCGCCTATGATAGGACTTACTAAAGAGGCGGGCTGACCAGGTATTGCTTGAGCTCTTCAAAGGCTTCAGTGCATTCTCCAGTCCATTCGAACCCCTTGCCGCCTTTCAAAATTTTATAAAAAGGAAGGCACCTGTCTGCCGATTTCGAAATGAAACGCCCCAGAGCGGTTATCCTTCCATTCAACCTCTGAACCTCTTTCACAGTCGAGGGAGGCGCCATGTCCAGAATGGCTCTGATTTTCTCTGGATTTGCTTCGATGCCGCGCTGCGTGACCATGAAGCCTAAGAATTTTCCAGCTTTAACCCCAAACGTGCATTTGACTGGGTTTAGCTTCATGTTGTTTTTCCGTACGTTCGCGAAAGTTTCCCTCAAATCTGCTATGAAGTCGCATCTGCTGGATTTGATGACCATGTCATCTATGTAAGCTTCCATGTTGCGGCCGATTTGAGTGTGGAAGACCCGGTTGATCATTCTCTGGAATGTTGAACCCGCATTCTTCAGGCCGAAGGGCATCATTTTGTAATAATACATGCCGCCTCCAGCTCTGAAAGCAGTAAGTTGTCCTTCGTCCCCGGCCATACGGACCTGATGGTACCCAGAATAGGCGTCGACGAAACTGAGGATTTCAAAACCCGCTATCCGATCTACCATCCTGTCTATGCGGGGTAGCTCATAGGGATCCTTGGGGCAGGCTTTGTTCAAGTCGGTGAAATCTACGCACATTCGCCACTTGCCGTTGTGCTTCAGAACCATAACGACGTTGGCTAGCCAAGTAGGATATTGTAGTTCTTCAATGATATCCGCCGCAAGTAGTTTGGCGATCTCAATTTTTACAGCCTCTTCCTTTGTGGTTGAAAATTGGCGAGCCCGCGGCTGAATTGGCTTGAAGTGGGGATTCGCGTTAAGATGGTTGATGAGAGATAAATTTATGATCATTATTACGACATTTTACCCCAATATTGATACCATTTTGAGCATTATTGTATCAAATCAAGTCAAAATTACTAAGTTTTATTCAAATGTATAAGTAGTAGTTATTATATAAATTATCGTATTTTTATAAGTTTTTATAAGTTTTTGTACCGGTTTTAGTAACCGGAGTGTCGTGTCTGTTTTACGTGGGTATTTTGTGTTTGTTTCATTGCAGAATCATAAGATGACCAAAAATCCTGAGTATCGACATGTTTTGAAGTCAAAAGAAGTGATTGGAAGGAAGTTAGAAAGCGTCACTTATATAAGTCAAATGATCAAAAGGATAATCGTTTCTTAAATACAAATCCCTATTATCGATGGGAATGGCCCTTCAAAACGGCATTTTCAGGAAAAGTGTTCTTAATGAAAGTTGTAGATCTTCACATAAGCTTTCCAACGCACTTTGAATTACGTCAATTGGAGGTCTACAACTCAAGTTATGAAGCGTCACTAGTTCAATTGATCAACTAGTAGAAATCCCGTAAAAGACTCGACATACGAATGGCTCATCAAAAAGACGTTATCTGAAAAAGTGTTCTTAATGAAAGTTGAAGATCTTCATATAAGCTTTCCAATGCAATTTAAATTATGAACATTGGAGTTCTACAACTTAAACAGTGATCAAGTGGCTAATCGATTTGGGTTAATAAAAATCCCGAAATAGCTTCGGAGGAACACGAGGTAATCAAGAAGGCGTTTTCTAGAGAAGAGTCCTTCATGAAAGTTGTAGAGTTTCTCGAGACCTTAATTTTGGCATTTCGTTTGCAATTTTTGGAGGTCTACAACTCAAGATACGGATTTTACAAGTTTTAATCACATAAATATCAAATAATCGTGCATCTAGAAGATGATGAGTTGTTAAACTCATGATGAGACCGGACCGGTCCGTGTAACCACCGGCCCGGGCCGGCCTTTGCACTTTGCCTATATATATGAGAGCAGATGCAAGCGATCGAACTGCCCCTCTTCTTTCCCTTTCTCTGCTTTCTCTCCGTCTCTGTTCTTTTTATTTTTTTGTTGTAGATCATATATACATATATATGATATATATATAGATCTATATCTCTTTTGTCTTTTTATTTTATTTTCGGGGCCCGTATATATACATATGTCTATGTATGTATATATATGTTTTTTATATATATAAATAAATTAGTACCGTTGTAATGCTCGGGAAAATCTCGGAAGTTCGGTATTGCTGAAGTCGTTGTAATGTCCGGAAGAGTACAACCTCTGAATCAACAGCTGTAATCAGGTATTTTTCTAAAGTATTATGTTTGTTGTTTCTATATATATATATGAATAAAGTAGTTATAGTATCGTTATAATGGTAGAATAATTATCGAAGATTGTAGATCTGGCGGAAATGACCCCGATTCAACAGTTGTAATCGGTAATCTATTCTAATATTATGATGTATACTATATCTATAATAATGTTAACCTAAAAATATATCTAGCCAAGATATGAATCTGAATTAGTTATTCTTTTTATAGATCTGGATGATTGACTATGGTAAAAATGATTAAAATTAATTATGATGAATCTCTTTCTATTTTGAACTTAATGTACGGATAGAAAGACCGAAGGGTAAAATTGGCCGAGTGAAAACGTGACAACGGAATCCTATTTCCTACCCGGGGGCAGATTTGTCCTAGAAAAACAAATCTTATTGACATTTGTACTCGAGATCTAATAATGTTAAATCATCTAATTGAAACGGAGCTTTTAAAAAATTGACCGTTTGACAAAACGGAATGACCCGATCTTTTGGATGACGTAGGATAGTTAAATGGGACATATGACAGTTTCATACGCTCGTGTGAGAAGGAACTATTGAGCTGAGGAGTGCACCGTTTCACATAATTTACACCTTGAATAAAGGAAGATCTGTCTCATTTATTTCTACTAAAAAGATATTGATTCAAGAAAGTATTCTTGGCTAGATCCAAAAATATATATATATATCTATTAGTATTTATTTACTGTTTTACTAACATCTAACTCTAACATCTAACATCTAACAATCTAACCCTATAAATGGTAAAAACTGCGACTTAGATCGAGTTAATAATAGCTTCTTGGTGTTTAACCCCACTTAAAATTACCATGGTTTCCCTGAGGATACGATACTCTGACTCACCAGACTAGCACTACAATTTGACCCGGTACACTGCCGGTTAGGATCTGTATAGCCTAGGTAATGTCCGTCAGCTTTCTGGCGCCGTTTCCAAGGTTAGGTTTAGGTCTGTCAACCACCATCTATCTGCTCATAAGTAGAAAACCACTCCCTGTTTGGAAAAATATGGTAGGATGCTCCAGAATCAAGTATCCACACATCATTATGGTGTGTAGAGTCCCCTGCAACTAGAACCAGATCCTCATCAGATTGCTCAGTAGCCAAGGCTACTGTGCCAGAATTGCCTTCCTGATGTTTCTTCTTCCTTGGACAATTGGACTTCCAATGTCCCTGCTCCTTACAGTAATTACAGACATCAGTAGACTTAGGACCTTTGGACCCTGACTTCTTTTTCTTCTTCTGTCCATATCCTTTTCCATTATTGCTGCTAGCTACTAGCCCAGCAGCCTGACTGTCTGTCCCAGCAGCCTTGTGTCTAAGCTCCCTGGCATGTAAGGCAGACCTTACATCCTCCAAAGCTACTGTATCCTTTCCAACTATGAAAGACTGCACAAAGTTTTCATATGATGCCGGTAGTGACACCAACAGGATTAGGGCTGCATCTTCATCTTCAATTTTAACATCAATATTCCTTAAATCAAGCAATATTGTGTTCAGTTGGTCCAGATGTTCCCTCAGTGGACTTCCTTCATGCATCTTCAAACTGAACAACCTCTGTTTCAACAACAACTTGTTGGTCAGTGACTTGGTCATATACAGGCTTTCAAGCTTCTTCCACAACTTGGCTGCGGTGTCTTCCTCAGCAACCTCAGTGATAACATCATCAGATAAGCACAACATGATGGTTGAATGTGTTTTCTCTTCCAGACTGGCATAATCTGCTGCACTTGTATTTGATTTGTCGGATAAAGGATTCCACAAACCTGCTGTTTCAACAGTGCACGCATCTTGATTTGCCACAGACCAAAACTGTTCCTTCCTGTAAATTTATCGATTTTCACGTTTACTGCTGACATCTTTTCTTGCTAAAGATCACAACTTTATCACAGATCCTAGCACCTTACTGAAGGTCTTGGTGAAGATGAAGTTGATCGGACATATTGTTTTCTCCGTAACCTGGCTCGATACCACTTGTTATAAAACGGATGGAGATAACTTCAGATGCAAGAAACAGAAACAGAAGCAATCAAACATAAACAATCAAAGGAGAAAGCGGAAACAAGAAGAACCGATTTAACGTGGAAAACCCCTCAGTGGGAGAGGTAAAAAACCACGGGCAGAAAAGAGATATTTTATTATGCACTGAATTTTACAGATTTCAACACACAGATAGTGAGACAACAACTGTATTTATAGGCACAAATCCCTAAACCCTAGCCGCAAGGAATCTTTGTCTGATGCACCATAAATACCCTTACACGTGTCCTCCTTTTAATGACACTGTATAGCTGTCACATAACAGAATTAGCAGATGTGGGACCCTGCTGTATTCGAGTACTCAGCAGACTATCACCCTGCTGATAGTCGAAGCTCAGTAGACTCCACCCTACTGATGCACAGAATTGAATACACTTCTTAGCTGTCCATCACACAGCTGAGTCTTCAGATTGGTTCCACCCAGATGTAGAGTTCAAGTCACCTTACTGACAATGACCATAGTACAGTACATGAACAACAAAATCAGTGTCGAAAAGCTTTTATAAATGCATAAAAAAACACGGTTGTAAATAGGAAGGAAAAGTCGGATCGCATAGAAAAGACAGATAAACAGAAAACTGAAATTAACATATGCAGCGAAATGAGATGGAGCATAAATACTATGTCTTTAAAAGCATTTTGCTTCGGTGTATGTAGTGCATACAGTGATAATAATTGTCCCGAAAGACACAATGGCTTTATATGTTCAATGTGACGACACTTTGAATTTTGAATAGACATCAAACACTTTCTGTTCTGAATTTCCTCTTCAACTATACTATAACGTATGATGTGTATTGTGTGTTTGCAAATGCTATTTTAAGTTTTTTTTTGTATTATGTTTTCCTTCATGGGGTTTTTATAGGTAGGAAACCAACTCTTAATACACAAAGTGCACAACGACTGTAATCCACACACAAAAAATGGGGTTTTAACAGTTTTAAGACCTCATGTTTTAACGTTTTGGTAAATTTGACCATTATCTTTTAAAATAACAATTTTATGACCTTATTTTGTGTTTTTTTTCCAGTTTTAGGACAAATTAAAAAATTCCGTTTTAGTTAACGTTAAATTTGACAGAATTTTGAATTTGTCCTAAAACTGAAGAAAAAAAAACAGAAACATAAAGTCCTAAAATTGTTATTTCAAAAGATAAGGGTCAATTTTGCCAAAACGTTAAAACATGAGGTCCTAAAAATGTCACTTTTTAAGGGAATTTTGACACTTTTTAGCACCTCATGTTTTAACTAGGACGGAATTTTGAATTTGTCCTAAAACCGAAAAAAAAACAAAAAAAAAAAAAAAAAAAAAAAAAAAAAAAAAACATACGGTCTTAGAATTGTTATTTCAAAAGATAAGGGTCAATTTTGCCAAAACGGTAAACATGAGGTCCTAAAACTGTTAAAAACCCCAAAAAAAAAATGGGAAATTAAGGA
This sequence comes from Gentiana dahurica var. dahurica, assembly GCA_024500145.1. NCBI lineage: Eukaryota > Viridiplantae > Streptophyta > Magnoliopsida > Gentianales > Gentianaceae > Gentiana > Gentiana dahurica. The sequence continues at coordinate 14,456 of JAMYXJ010000422.1, read as the reverse complement.
TAAAGACACAATCTGGAATATTTTTAAGTAACTGGACAGCTACATATTTTTGATAGTGAGAAGGACAACTGCATAATTTTTATAGCGAGAAAGACAAACAGTGAATCCCAAAAATTAGTGAATCTCCCTAGTGAATCACGAAATCAATGAATTTCGACAGTGAATTTCGACAGTAAATCCCAAAAATCAGTGAATTTCGACAATGAATTTTGAAAATTAGTGAATTTCGACAGTGAATTTCGGCAGTGAATTTAAACAGTGAATTTCGAACATAAGTGAATTTCGACAATGAATAAATAGTTTTGTCCTTTATGCAAAAGTTTCAAAAGACTGTCCTTCTACTCAATTGATGAAATATTTCTGTTATTCTCCCTCATTCCCCCCAAAAAAAATACTCGTATGGTAGAGAATTTAGGTTTTTATGTTTTTATTTAATAAAATCTACGGCCATAATTCATTTTGGTGGACGAGTTGTACATTTTGTATGTGAATGAATGTATTGGGGGAGTAAACAAGACGAGTCCAATCAAGTATTGTTTTAAACGAGTTGAATAATTTAGAATATTTTTGAGTTCGGGTTCAAGCTCGAGCTGATGTTCAAAGAAGTATTAAAAACTCGAGGCGAACTCGAATTTCACATCGAGCTATCAAGTGTAGTAGGTCTTGAAATTAAGTTTGAATATAATTTTAATTATCACATAATAGTAAAAATAATGTCATTTTGGATAGTTATTACATAATTTTTTTTTATAATAGTTCACATCATTATCACTAGATCATACACCATGACTAAAGGTAGAGATGATAGTTGTGATACCCATTGTGTCCGACATGTTGTGTCTTTATCAGGGCGCGGATCCAGAGATTTGTTTCAGTGTTATCACCGGAACCTAAACTACATATTGAATCTAAAAATTTGTTTCAGTGGGATCACTGAAAAATAAAATTACATTTTTTAACAATAAAACTATATCATTTTATTATTAAAAAAATTCTCAGATTTCATCGGGGTAACATGACCCACCCACTCCACCTACATCCCCGGTGGCCCTTATCCTTACTGTGGATTAAACCAGTGATACATAGAAATAGGGCCGAGCAAAAAACCCAATAAACCCGAACAAACCCAAAACCCAAACCGAACAAACCCAAAATAACCCAACCCAGTTGAAACCAAAAATATTGGGTTTTTTCTTTTGACCCAACCCGAATGCTATTGGGTTGGTTTGGAGTTTTTATTTTTTTCTTCGGTTCAACCCAACCCAACCCGAAAGACATTACAATAGATAATTCTATTGATAGCCAATGAAATAGGTTATTGCTATTCATTTTCGATCAACATTTATTCTTATGGTGTGATAATTGAAAAATGAAGAAATATCTGTAGGATTGCAGAATTAGATTAAAATGACTATTTGATGAATATAATATTTTTTCGAATGAATCATGGATCATTTCTTTAACTTTTAAATTTTCATGTATGATTTCCTTAATGTTTAACTATTGTTTTTAGGGCCGAGCGAAAAACCCAATAAATCCGAACCAACCCAAAACTCAAACCGAACAAACCCAAAATAACCCAACCCAGTTGAAACCAAAAATATTGGGTTGGTTTTTGACCCAACCCGAATGCTATTGGGTTGGTTTGGGGTTTTTATTTTTTTCTTCGGTTCAACCCAACCCAACCCGAAAGACATTACAATAGATAATTCTATTGATAGCCAATGAAATAGGTTATTGCTATTCATTTTCGATCAACATTTATTCTTATGGTGTGATAATTGAAAAATGAAGAAATATCTGTAGGATTGCAGAATTAGATTAAAATGACTATTTGATGAATATAATATTTTTTCGAATGAATCATGGATCATTTCTTTAACTTTTAAATTTTCATGTATGATTTCCTTAATGCTTAAGTATTGTTTTTTGTTACGATCTCTATACGTTGTTGGTTATGTCATGGATTATTGGATTCGTAATATGATGTCCATAAAAAAATTGTCTATAAATATTGTTCACTATGAACATGTGGTAAAATATGTGAATTTCGATAGAATACAGGTATGAATTTTATTACATCAAAGTTTGATTATAAATACATTGTTTATGGCTTAAAACCCGAAACCCAACTCAGCCCAACCCGAAACCAACCCGGACCAAACCATTGGGTTTTCTAATAATTTGGTTCGGTTTGGGTTAGTATTTTCTTAAACCAACCCGAATAGTACTATGAAAAACCTAACCCAAATGAACCCAACCCGACCCAAGCTCAGCCCTAATTGTTTTTTGTTACGATCTCTATACGTTGTTGGTTGTGTCATGGATTATTGGATTCGTAATATGATGTCCATAAAAAAATTGTCTTTAAATATTGTTCTCTATGAACATGTGGTAAAATATTTGAATTTCGATAGAATACATGTATGGATTTTATTACATCAAAGTTTGATTATAAATACATTGTTTATGGCTTAAAACCCGAAACCCAACTCAGCCCAACCCGAAACCAACCCGAACCAAACCATTGGGTTTTCTAATAATTTGGTTCGGTTTGGGTTAGTATTTTCTTAAACCAACCCGACTGTACTATGAAAAACTCAACCCAAATGAACCCAACCCGACCCAAGCTCAGCCCTAATTGTTTTTTGTTACGATCTATATACGTTGTTGGTTGTGTCATGGATTATTGGATTCGTAATATGATGTCCATAAAAAAATTGTCTTTAAATATTGTTCTCTATGAACATGTGGTAAAATATTTGAATTTCGATAGAATACAGGTATAGATTTTATTACATCAAAGTTTGATTATAAATACATTGTTTATGGTTTAAAACCCGAAACCCAACTCAGCCCAACCCGAAACCAATCCGGACCAAACCATTGGGTTTTCTAATAATTTGGTTCGGTTTGGGTTAGTATTTTCTTAAACCAACCCGACTAGTACTATGAAAAACCCAACCCAAATGAACCCAACCCGACCCAAGCTCAGCCCTACTGATAGAAAAAAAAAATGAGAACGGAGAACAGAGTACGTGAAGAAAATTAGGGCGATGGAGAAGACTGAGCAGATTCTTCATTTCTTTATCCAGCATCAAGAAATGGCTACATTTATTTCTTCTCAGCTATTCGGTAATATCTTTCTATTACTTCAGGCTTGATTTTCATTTGCTATCCGGTCTTGCCTCGGATCCTCAGCTTTTGTGAGTCCAGCTTTTCCCAGCTTTTGCATAGGTGTCCTCAGCTGATTGGCTGAAAACCGAGAAGCGAGCTGAGTCTCAGTTTTCAGTGGGCCGAACTCAGTTTTTATAACCAATCAGCGCGCGACACGTCACAAAAGCTGGGAAAAGCTGGGAAAACAAAAGCAGAGGATCCGGTTCCCTGTCTTGGTGCTTGATAATCACCAGTCTAATTTATTCAAATTAGCTGAATCAGATTGGATTTACTGGTAGCTAAGTGATGGAGGTAAAAAAATCTAGAATAAACAACTCTATTGATTTAGTTGTTGATAGGATCAGCGACCTACTGGACTCGATTTTGGGTCATATTCTGTCTTTTCTACCCACAAATAAGGCTTTAGCAACCTCCATTCTTTCAAAAAGATGGAACTTTGCATGGGTGACAATCCATAACCTTAATCCCTATAACTTTAGGGGAGAGAAAGAAGAAGAAATTATGGAATTTGTCCGGTTTGTTAACAGAGTTTTGAATCTAAATGACGCTGGATTGCTAAATAAGTTTACTTTGGCCTGCCGTCCTTCTTCTATTTCACCCCAAATCATTTCATGGATCAACACCAAGATTACAAGAAATGTACAAGAGCTCAATCTGGATGTTGGAGATGTTGACCTGCCTACAAGTCTTTTCAGTTGTGATTCACTACAATCTTTGGTTTTGTATGACTTCACTTCTATGCATGGCACTACTGCGGTTTGCCTTCCAAGGCTTGAAAGTCTAAAAAATTATTGTGTTTCTTTCAAGTCTGGAGAAGCTTGTGAAAAACTTATAAGCGGATGTCCAATTCTACAGCATCTGAACCTATATATTGAAGGTTATGGTGGTGACGCTGATGATGATTTTACATGTATAATATCTTCAGCTTCTTTGAGACGTCTTGAGATATATTTTAAGGATACTAGCAAACTGAAGCTAAAGGCTTCCTTGCTGAAACACCTTAGGCTAAATGGTTATATATCTGAGATTTTTGTGGAGAAAAGTCGAAGGTCTCTGGTTTGAGCTGACATCAATATTGATTTGGATGAACATAATTTCCCTAACAATTCAATCGTTGAAGCCGTTCGTGCATTTGATTGTGCGATATTTCTAACTTTATCTGCCGATGTTATGTGGGTAAGCTAGTCCGTAGGTTAAAAATGTTAATTTTTTGTATATCGATATTTTACATCTACTTTTAAGTTTGTGAATTTTGTTGCCTACTCTGGATATATGAATCAACATGGCACTTGATAATTAGTTCATGTTGCTCATTTTTTTTTAAAAAATTTATTTTTATTTGTAACTTCACATATTTCAAATTGTAAAGATAACATTATCTTATGGAAATACACGATCACTAGCATTTGATATTCTCAGGCACTTAGTCATGCCACAATCAGTTTGTCGACCGAGTTTAAGAGATTGCTAAAATTGGTGGCTGGAACTTATTGTTGCTCCGTACAAGATTTCATTCACAACTCACAAAATTTAGAACATCTTATAATTCAGCAGGTTAGCTAAAGACATCTCGAAAGTGTGAACGTGTGTATTAGAGAGAGTACACTTTTTGTTCATTAAACATTGACAAGTAGTATGATTATAGATGTGTTTCTTGTTATGCCAGGATTATTGGCGGCTAGGTATAAGCGATCCTCATGATCACTCAAGATGGGCTGCTCCTGTAGAAGTTCCGAGATGTTTGTCAAACAGCTTGAAAAATGTTCGACTTGATGGTTACAAAGATTTGGAAGATGTGCGTGAAATGATACGTTATATGTTAGAGCATGCTACTGCTCTTGAAGTTATGCAGATATATTGCACTAGTATGGGGCGTGGAGAAAAGTTAAAATTGATTCAAGAGATACGTGAGTTTCCAAGAAAGTCTCCGGTTTGTAAAGTACAATTCTCCGTGTAGCCTAGAAAGAGACATTTGAAGCCTTAGTACTAATTCCCTACACGGCCAGAAACATGGTGAACATTTCAAAAAATTCCTTGCTTTTTTGATAATATTGTTAATATTGTTAACTTGTCTGTGTTGTTTGGATCATTAATCCAACGTTGGGCTTATATGTGAAATAATTATTTATTATGGACTGTCAATAAATATTAACCCGATGTAAAAGTGATCTAATACGGTATTCGGTTTATTGGGTTATGATGTATCATTAGGGTGTGGGCCTTTTATGTGTAGAGACTAAGTGGTAATTTCTATTTCGTTGATGGGTAGAAATGGAAATACCTAAAATATATTTCACTATATAAGGAGAGTTATGGTCCCTAGGTCACACACCGATCTATTCTCCTCTGCCTCCCATTACCAGAAAGAGAACTACAGAGAATTCTAAAGGGTTCCTCTGAAAATTACTAGACGGTGTGTAGATCTAGAAGATCGATCCTACAACATCTACAGAGTCTTACGCTGCTATGGATTCGGGGTCTTCCGCTGCTATGGATTCGGGTATGTTTACAGTTTAATTCTTGTTTTGATTCTTGATAGATTAGCATAACGATCCTGGATTGAAGTGATTCATATCACATAAAGTTAGATCCAACAAGTGGTATCGGAGCCGGTTATGTTGAATTATCAAGAATTGATGTTTTTTCTCAATTTCGATTAAATCATATCTGTATATCTCTACTGATTAGGAGCTGTCATATTTCATGCGTAGACCAGTAAATACGGTGGCAGATATATATCTCGGATGAATAAATGAAATTAGAATCCTTCTTTGTTGAATAAGATTTGCGCCGCCGATCGTAGAAGATGTTTGTTTTTGTGATCTGCAATATAGGTTGCTTTAGTTTATTAATATTTTCTGTTGGTTCAAAAGAGCTAATTGCTGTTGATGATGATATCGAAGATTCAGTTTTTTTTTCTCCGGTTATAAGTCGGCGACAGTAGGGTTTATAAGTTTATTCCTTTTTTTGTGTTTTGTTAAAATAAAATATAAAAAAAAGGAAGGAAATTCATGATAGTCATAATGAATAAATAAATGGAGTTACGGTAAAACTGGCCGGCGTTCTGGTCTATATTGTTAATGGCATCAGACATAAAGTACAGTATCAATAAAATTTGTAATTTACTATATTATTTGTGAATTAAAGCTCTTTAGTAATTGAAGCATGGCACCAGTTGGTTCGATCCAATTTATATATACATATATATTTAGGACTTATAGAATTGTTCTTTTGGGGCTTTATTCGGTTGAAACGTTTCATTTGATAATTAGCCTATATATTATATTATGGTAACATCCGAAGAAATAAGCTACCCAATTTTGATAAATCCTTTTTTTTTAAAAGGTCAATACGGTATAATCAAACATTGATATATTGTGGTATTTACAATTATTACGTCTCTAAGTGGATTTGTTGAAGCGATATGTCACCAAAGTGATCTCTACGTGGAAATTGATTCACGGTAGGATGTAAAATGGTTTGTGTTTTTATAAATTCATGCGGATTGTATTCGGCCCAAAGGAAGGATATTGTTTGGCAGAATTATAAATACACCTGTGGTGATAAATACGTGACAATTATTCGGTTTCCATGTGGATAATAGATGCGATCCAAAGATTGGTCTATTATTTGACAGGACTTATTGTCAGTGTTTGATCACTACGCCAAGATGTTAATTACAAGTTAGTATTATCGTCCAAAGATGAGATATTAATGTCGTGCCGGCATTTTGTGATGGGAAAATATATCATAAATTTGTTTGATTTTGGATATTCTTCGGATCTTATATATGTGAGCTTAAGGTTAATTATGTTGTTATCTGTATTTATTTTTAAGTTCTTCTTTAATGTATATCTGCTCATTGAAGCATTATATTCCTCCATTAATTTTCTATGATTTCAAGACTTAGAAAGAACAAGTTTGTTCTTGTCATTGGCATTAAGGATCTAGACTTGACATTTAGGTATGATCCTCTTAAACCTCTCAATCAGGATAATGCAAGCAGTCATAGATTGTACCTTGAGAAATGTGAGTGATCAAATAGGTTGAGTCTTTGATCAATAGGGAAGCCAATCCAAATACTCTTAGAAGTGACATAAATACTATGGTGACCAATAAGGAAATTTTTTGTGTGTTTAATAGAGTTTCACAATGCCATGAAGAGAAAGGCGAGGCAACTTGTCATATCTTAGCTAATCTCTGTAAGGTACAAGGACTAATGTAACATAATGGCACATTCTAAAATTAGCTCATTTGATTTCCAAACTTCGGATATTTAATTTGGATATCTGTGATAGACTACTGGTGCAATTTATCATTCTATATCTTCAAGCACAATATGGTAAATTAAATGTCTGTTATAACTGACATAAGGAATGGTGGGAGTTGAAGAAATAGATTTCCCACTGAGTGCAAGAAGTCGAATGATTTTAAATTTGGACAACCAGAAAGTGCTAAATATGGTCACCATTAAAAATAAGGGCACAATAAAATTTAAGGAAGCTGCTGGTATTCAACAATAGGGGAAAAAGTGACAACATAAGGATATTGGTTGTTTCTTAAGCCAATAGGTAGGTACACAATGAATGATTTCTTGTAGTGTCATGCTTGCTGAGCAAATAAAGTTAAGTTTTTCTTTTCTTTTTTTTTTTTGGTTTGTTTAGGGGTTGAGTTGATTTATGTGCCTGAACATACATGGTGGATAGATTCTGATGCACCTATTCATTTGAGCGTGAATATGCAGAGTAGATAGCATTATCAATCACCGGTTGATGTTGAAAGATACATCTTTGTGGGTGATGGTGATGCAATAAAGTTTAAGGCTATTCAGAAACTAGATTGTTACTGAAGATTGAACATTTTCTAGACTTGGAAAAGACTTTGGACAAATTAGGACATTCTTGTTCAATTAAGGATGATACTTTAGTCTTTCCAGGATTCAGATCAAATATGTTCTAATCATTTGGCTTTCAGTGATAATCTTGATACACTCTGCATTTAGTTTTCATGGCACAAATCAAATTTAACTAATGATGGTTCCTATATGGTTTGGCATTAGCATTTTTGTAAAATTTCTCGAAAGAGAATATAAAGGCTTATGTCAGATGGAACATTTGGTCCCCTTGATATGTCAGATGGATTTCGTCTGAGCATGTTGTATTAAGGGGTAACAAACCAACATAGGAGATTAGATATTTGATTGCTCTAAGTACGTCTTAGAATTGATACATATGGTCACTTGATGTCTATTCCTTACGGTATGTTGGAATGGTCAGAAATAAAGTATCACCTTCATAGACGCTTATTCGCTTTTAATATATCTAATGGTAGTCACTACGGAAATTAAAGTTGGCAGCTTTCATACTAAATAAATACCACTACAGTAGTAACCAAAACCCAATATGAAATATGGACTATGATAACCTAGTATTCGGTGTAATCATATTGGAGGTTGTCCAACTAAGGTTAGGCCTTATAAACCAAAGGAATGAAAATTGTACTTAAGAATGGTCAACTGTTATGTGTGGTGTTTTAAGAGATCCAGGGGTTTTAAGTTCTATGGTCGTACTTCCAGTTTTTTTGTTTTTTATTAGACGGGATCTGCAAGGTTCATTGAGTATATTGAGTTTGGGAGGAAGATAAGGTATGAAATATTGTCTTTAAAGAAGAGCCTACCATGACTCTCCCTACTGTGGCAGTTGGTAACAATTTGTTTTTTTTCCCAAATGGGATGTATACTATTGCCAGATACGGTTTATGACAATATTCTTGAACTTCCAATTAGGCAACCTCAACATCCTCAAGAACCAATATAGGAGCAAAATGAGCATATGAGGTGCCACATGAGAAATCATTGGCACCACAACTTAGGCACTCTACTAGAGAGATGAGGTCAACAATTCAGGATGATTATATTGTTTACCTCTTTGAGCATAAGGATCATGGCATCATAGAGAACGACCCATTTACCGTTCCTCAAGCCATGGAAAGCTCAAACTCTCGTAAGTGGATTAAGGTTATGCAAAATGAGTGTTATAAAAGGCTTTCTCTCTGGTTTCATTGAAAGGCCCTTTCTGGATAATTATGGCTCTACTTGCTCATATGGATTATGAGTTACATTAGATGGATGTAAAGACAATGTTTATCAGTGGTGACATTGATTTGGCGCTTCCAGAAAACTTTGCATTTGGTGACGCAAAGAATATGGTTTGCAAACTAAAGAAACCCATCTATGGACTCAAATAGTTTTCCCGTCAATAGTATGTTAGATTTCATCAAATCATTGTCTCTAGTTCAGAGTCAAATTCGGTTGATGAATGTATCTACCATAAGTTTAGTGGAAGTAGGTTCATACTCTTGGTTTGACATGTTGATGATAACTAGTAACGATATAGATTTTGAGAGTGTTAAACTAAATCATTTCTCTCGTCCGGATTTGAGTTGAAATATTTAGCTGACGCAAGTTCAGTTTCGGGATCCATGTATATCGGGGTTATCCCTGAGGTATTATTGGATCATTACAAATAGACTATATCGATAAAGTTTTCTTAAGAGATTCGACATGCTGGATTGTAAACCACATGGTACCCCTGTGTCTAAGTGAGACACATTTAGTCTCACTGTGCCTTTTCTAATGATATAAAGTAGGAGGAAATGTAGAAGATTCCTTTTGATATATTTATTGGGAGTCTAATGTGTGCTTAGGTTTGTACATGTCTGGTTATTGTGTACATTTCAGTCAGGTTGAGCAGATTCTTAAAAGATCCTGGAAAGGGTCATTTGGTCACAGCCTATAAAGTTATAAAGTACTTACAGAAAATAAAATATAAGATGCTCACATATTTGGAGTCAGAAAAGTTAGAGATCATTTGGTATACTGACTTATTGGTGGATGTAAAGATACATTTAAATCCACGTAAGGTTTGTCTTCATTTTGTCACAAGAAGTTATTTTTCTGAGAAGTGCTAAGCAGACACTTATGGCTTCTTTGACATTGAAGACAAAATTTGGAGCATTTGAAGCCACTAATGATGGGATATAGATGCGGAAATATGTTTCACGGCTGTGAATTTGGTCATTGAATGACCACTAAGGTTTTATTGTGATAATAATTCCGCAGTGTTTTATCCCAACAACAACAGAAGCTCATCAATGTCTAAGAACATTGATATAGTGTGCCTAGTTGTTAAAGATAGAGTTCAAAGTGGAAGGGTGTCTTTTGAAATTATCATGACAAACTCCATTATTGTGGATCCACTCATTAAGGGACAACCACCCAAGATGTTCTTGATCATACTGCTCATATGGGTGTCATGTCTGTTAAGGATGCTTAGGTTTTGTGGGAGTTTGTAGTTGATAATGTTTGTTTCGATATAGACACATTTTTCGGTTATTCAGTTTAATGTTAAGGTTAAAGTTAAGGTTACGGTTATTCTGCAGAAATTAAAGTTTTTGTTATTTCACACTTTGATCTCGATATATGGTTTGATCGCGTTAAAGTTTATGGTGGACCAGTTGGAAATATACATGTTAAGATCACATGTCATGTTATTTCTATGCTACGCATCCACATCATGACCCATGTCATTCAGTTTTGTTAGCATACGTGATCATTGATGGGTCCCGTTACGATAGATGTGACGATGGCCGCTTTGGTCCTATGTTGATGCGATTGATGGACGGGATTGGTTATTGATACATTTTTAAGACGACAGCAAAGTTGAGCGCTCATTCGGTTATCTGGTGATAAATAATTATAAGGTTACACATATAGCCCAAGTGGGAGATTGTTGGATCATTAATCCAACGTTGGACTTATATGTGAAATAATTATTTATTATAGACTGTCAATAAATATTAACCCGATGTAAAAGTGATCTAATACGGTATTCGGTTTATTGGGTTATGATGTATCATTAGGGTGTGGGCCTTTTATGTGTAGAGACTAAGTGGTAATTTCTATTTCGTTAATGGGTAGAAATGGAAATACCTAAAATATATTTCACTATATAAGGAGGGTTATGGTCCCTAGGTCACACACCGATCTATTCTCCTCTGCCTCCCATTACCAGAAAGAGAACTACAGAGAATTCTAAAGTGTTCCTCTGAAAATTACTAGACGGTGTGTAGATCTAGAAGATCGATCCTACAACATCTACAGAGTCTTCCGCTGCTATGGATTCGGGTATGTTTACAGTTTAATTCTTGTTTTGATTCTTGATAGATTAGCATAATGATCTTGGATTGAAGTGATTCATATCACATAAAGTTAGATCCAACAGTTGATCTTATTTTTATTGTGAACTTCAACAGCTTAAGAAATACTCTCAAGTTGAAGTATTATGGATCATTTTTTCAATCTATCTATATATTGTTGACACGAAACTACTCTAGATATTAAAATAGATAATATGTCAGATGGTACATTTTTCTTGTTGCATCAAGTGGTACATGTGAGCTTTCAAACATTATTTGTTCGAAAGCTTTTTGTCGTGATTAAAAAGTTGCCTTTGACGAACTAATGATTATTGATTTTGTTGTAAGTGTGATGAGTCTATGTGTATGTTCAATCAATAATATGTTATGTGGCATTCATAGCCTTCCCTGATAAGTTAATTTGTTTCATACCTGTTTCGTTAAAGTCCGTCTATGATAACAAAGCTCATGTTCGATAAGTTTGTATCATGCTTACAATGCACAACACAATATGCTTTACTATAACAAGTCATGCTTATAGGTGATGGATTATTTGGCGGTGTTCTGTCCTTTTTTTTGCTTCATTTTATGCAGAAAGTGATAAAGCTCGAGTTAGATTTTTCTTAAGACGCTTACTTAGTAGCCAAGTTTCGTCGTTGATTTGGCTAGTTGGGCCGGCCTTCTTTTCGTTTTTTTTATTATTACTATTTCTTTTCGTACGGTTGCACTGTACTTTGGCTTTTTATTTTTCTTTTATGTTCTTGCAGTTGTGTTGCAGTTTGTTTTTCCGTCTTCATTTTTGTTCTGGTAATTACGCAGACTGTTGTGAGATTTGGGGAGGATTTTAGGCTGGTAAGGTCACTGATCTATGTTTTTTTTGTTGAGTACTCGTGTCGTGTGTTTCGAAGAACAATGGCCGTCTTGGCGTCTCTGTTATGCCCTGCATAGTTGAAGGCTTGATGCTTGTTTGCTCCCTATGTTTTGCCATGTTCTCAAAAGTTTATGTCAATGTGCAGTATACAAAGATAAATAAATACATAAAGTGCATTATTACTAAACAAAAACATAGTGTTGAAAGCTTGAAAGAATAACATAGAAACACTAGAAATGCTGTTTGTTAATGTTGCATTGTTTCAAGGTTATGTAACATCCACCATTACATGCATGTATTTAATCCATGAGTAGTCTACCATCTACGCTAGTCAAACCCAACTTATACAAATAGCAATGAATATTAGTACAAAACACAACAAATTAAAATTGCAACAATTAATGTCTCCCTTTGCCTCTTACCATTTTCTTACTGCTTTGGAAACATGGTACACAACCTGTTACTATTACAATCACAAATGAACATCATCCTAGTATGTAGCAAAGGACACGGTATGAAGATCATGTGTGACACCATAAACTGGACGATCGCCGTCGGAAGCACGGCGGCAGTTCGTTTTCCGATGAATCCTGTCCAGAAGTTGGCTAGTTTGGCTAGTTGTGTAGAGATTGTAGGTGGAAATTGTAGCAGCAGTACGAAAAACATGCTAATGTGTTTTGTGGGCATGGGTTGTGTTTGTGTTTGAAAAGATATAAGAGAATATATAGGGAATAGTGTCACACTTCGCATGCTATAATAGTGACACTTGGCTAGTTAGTTAGATTGGATAAGATCTAGCTAAATTCTCTATGATGTTAAGTTAGTATATGTATGTGTGAGCTGATGTATGATGAATATGAACAAAGAATGAACTATTGAGAATCATATCACTTTTGTTCTTGGTATCGGAGCTTCTTTCCGGAATCAATGGCGGATGATCCACCTCCGACTTCCTACTCCACCATTGAAACTCCAGCTACAGATCCAGCTCACACAGCTCATGTTATAACAGGCATACCTGTATCACAAATCCTTGGATTTGTTTCTTCCAGTTCTCTGTTTCCCTCTACATTTCCTTTTATGAGCTCTCTGCCGGAAACTCCATTTCCGTTCAGTTCTCCAGAACTCATACCTTATGTTAATAATCTGTCATCTTCCCCCTTTAACAGCCATCTAAACCAAGCAACTACTGTGAAGCTCAACAGAGAAAATTACTTGCTATGGCGTTACACAATCTTACCGATTGTTAAAGGACACAAGCTTGATGGTCATCTTCTTGGAACAACTCCAAGGCCTACAGAATTTGGGACTTTGAACAGAGCAGCAACAGAAGAATGGGACTCCATTGATTCACTCCTAATGGGTTGGCTCCTTGGATCTATGACTGAACAAGCAGTCACTGAGGTAATAGGCTGCTCTACTGCTCATGAAGTTTGGTCTACCTCAGAATTGCTGTTTAATAATCAGTCTGAGGCACGCATGTTAGAATACAAATCAGCTCTTACTAAGGCAGAAAAAGGAAGCAAATCCATGGCTGATTATCTTGCCATGATGAAGTCCTATAGTGATAAGTTAGCTGATGTTGATTATCCAATTTCCAAGTCTGAATTAACTCTAGCTACTCTTGGTGGTTTAGATAAGGATTATGAGGCTGCTATCGTTAACATGACTTCCAGAATTGGTTCTCTGAATTGGCAGGAGGTTCAATCACAGTTAATTACCCATGAAAGGCTTCTGGCTAGGTTTAATCCTACTGCTCAAATTAATCTGTCTCAACAGCATGCTACAGCAATGTAGCTTCATACAAAGGGTCTGGACATAGGCCCTCTGCTCCTGGTCAAAATTCCTATAGAGGAAGAGGTGGTGGTAGAAATGGTAGAGGCAGGGGCAGAGTTGGTGGAAGTGTTGGAAAGGTGTCCTAAACCCAATCGGGTCGGACCGGATCCGACCGGGTCGGGTCATTTACAGTCTATTTAGTTCATGTAATAACTTTATTATGATTAATAAAAGCACTTATGTTATTATATATTGTTTGTCTTCATATTATTTGTTGTATATATATAGTAACGTCCCTAGTATCAATCTGTGATAGAGAAACCATGATAGTGATTATGGTTGATGAGATCTCTAATCACTATAACAAGGTTGGTACTTAAATGTCTCTAGTCTTACATATTATCAAATGGGACATTGATAGTATAATCAGACTAGC
>JAMYXJ010000421.1:0-22855 GCA_024500145.1 Gentiana dahurica var. dahurica | reverse complement strand
AGATTCGAATGGATCCTCGAGACGCAGAGAAAACATCTTTTATCACTGAATTTGGCACCTTCTGCTATGTGACCATGCCATTCGGATTAAAGAATGCTGGGGCAACATACCAGAGGGCAGTCAATAAAATTTTTGCAAGACAAATTGGTAGATGTATGGAAGTTTATGTAGACGACCTGCTTATCAAAAGTCGATCTTTGAGACAATACCTGGTCGATGCTCGAGAGGTTTTCAAAGTGTTGAGAGAAACGCAGATGAGATTAAACCCAAAGAAGTGCACTTTTGGAGTTAGGTCGGGTAAGTTCTTGGGCTATATGATTTCGAAGGACGGGATTCGAGCAAACCCGGATAAAATCGATACGTTGAAGAATATGCCCGCACCTCGAAATGTAAAAGAAGTGCAAAGACTCACGGGTAGAATGGCGGCCCTCAACAGATTTCTATCGAGATCCGCCCAGCGAGCGCTACCATTTTTCAAGATACTCCGTAAGGCCAGTCCTTTTCATTGGGATAATGAGTGTCAGACAACCTTCGAGGAGCTGAAGGCCTATCTATCAGAGTTACCAACCCTAACTTCACCCCGAGATGGTGAAAGGTTATTAGTTTATTTGGCAGTATGCGAGGAGGCAGTGAGTGCGGTCCTAGTTCGAGAAGGGGTACATGGCCAAGTGCCAATCTACTTTGTCAGCAAGGCTTTGCATGGCCCCGAGGTCCGATACTCGCCAGCCGAGAAGTTAGCATTATGTCTTGTTCACGCCTCGAGAAAGTTGAGGCCCTATTTTCAAGCTCATCCTATTGTGGTAGTCACTGACCAACCATTAAAGCAGATTTTGTCAAAGCCTGATACTTCAGGTCGATTGGCGAAATGGGTAATAGAAATGGCTCAGTACGACATCGAGTTCGTACCTCGAACTGCGATCAAGGCACAGGCCTTGGCGGATTTTTTGGCTGAAGGGATCTCCGTCCAACTCGATCAGGAAAAACAAGGTCCAGAGGAAAAATGGACTCTCCAAGTCGATGGAGCATCGAGTAAGGAGGGGGCAGGAGCAGGACTCCTTCTGGTAAGCCCGAAAGGCGAGGAATTCCCATACGCCCTTCGATTCGACTTTAAGGCGACGAACAACGAGGCCGAGTATGAGGCCATGATTACTGGTTTAAAGCTCGCGTTGAAGCTGGGTGTCGAAGATCTGACGGTTTATAGTGACTCGCGGTTAGTGGTCAATCATGTGAAGGGAGAGTATGAGGCTAAGGAAGAAACCATGAAGAATTACTTAGCAGTTGTCCAAAGCCTCATACCAAAATTCAAGACAGTTCAATTCGAGCAAGTCCCCGGAAGTCAGAACAAGAGAGCCGATGTGCTCTCCAAGTTGGCATCAAACTTCATGTCAAGTAAGAAGGTTCTAGTCGAGTTATTGACTGATAGGAGTTACATCGAGACGGAGGCCCATCCGATTACTCAGCAGGCCACATGGATGGACTCGATCGCTCTTTACCTCAAAGACGGAATACTACCATCTGATAAGGTGCAATCTAGAAAGATTCGACTCCAGTCAGCTCGATACGCATTTTTCGACGATATCTTATATCGAAAGTCCTTTGTAAGCCCATGGTTAAGATGTGTTTCCGAGACGGAAGGCGAGTATCTCTTAGAGGAGATTCACAGAGGAGCCTGTGGGAATCATTGTGGGGCAAGAATGTTGGCTCGAAAATGCAAGTTAGCTGGGTATTTCTGGCCGTCGATGCAGCGAGATGCGAACAACCTAGTCCAGAAGTGCAACGCTTGTCAGATTCATGATACTATCTCTCATCAACAAGCGCAGGACATGAACGTCATCTCGTCAGCATGGCCATTCGATCAGTGGGGAGTCGATATTGTGGGGCCTCTTCCTCGAGCTCCGGGAAATCTCAAATTCGTGGTCGTCGCAGTAGACTACTTCACGAAGTGGGTAGAAGCTAAGGCTTTGCCCGACATCCGAGCTGCAACCATTAAAAAGTTCTTGTGGGTCGACATTCTATGTAGGTACGGAATTCCAAAGGCTTTGATCTCGGATAACGGTACCCAGTTTGAAGATCGAAAAGTTAGAGAATGGTGCAACGAGTACCAAATCGACCAGCGGTTCACCTCAGTGGCTCACCCCCAGGCAAACGGTCAAGTCGAACAGACTAACCGACAGATCAAGCTGGGGTTAAAGAAAAGGCTAGAGGCAGAAGGTCGAGATTGGGCAGTTCAACTTCCGAGCATCCTATGGTCATACAGGACAGCTCCTAATTCATCGACGGGGGAAACCCCTTTTTCTTTAGTGTATGGGTGTGAAGCGGTGATACCCGCAGAGATCAGGGTCTCCTCTCCTCGAGTTCTGGCCTACAATGTTGAGACAAATGATCCCGAACTCCGACAGGAAAGGGACAATGTCGAGGAATGAAGAGAGATAGCCTCAGCCCGAATGGCAAGGTACAAACAGAAGATCTCTCAGTATTACAACTCGAGGGTAAGACACAAATACTTCAAGGTTGGCGATCTGGTTCTAAGGAAGAATGAAGCAAGTCGACAGGAGGCGGTTGGAAAGTTGGCCCCGAATTGGGAAGGACCATATCAGATTCTGAAAGTCCACCCTAAAGGGTTGTATCAACTTGGGCGAGCAGATGGGACCACAGTTCCTCGACACTGGCACGCCAACAATCTGAGAAAATATTATGTCTAAGATAAGCTTCAACAAACATGTTTACATTTCAGTTTTAAACCTTGTAATAAACCCATGTGGCAATTTTATAAGTGTTCTAATAAAAATGTGCTTTCTCGAGATGTTTTTTATGTTTGATAGGTTTCACAGCCAAAACATTACAAGTCGAATGCGATATAAAAAGTTAAAGGCAAAACAATCAACAACGAATAGAGAAATCCGCAGGTCGGACATCTCGATATAGCCAAAGCAAAGTTAGCCTAACGGGCGACGAATGCAAAGGCATAGAGACGGTTCGCAGGGTCGGGCCAAAAGTCCAAGCTAAAGCCGAACGAGCCCGAGTGGCGAACAAGGTTAAAGCAAAGGACGGTTCGCATAGTCGGGCCACCTGTCCCAGTCGAAAGCCAAATGAGCCCGAGAGGCGAAAAAGGTCTAGACAAAGGACGGTTCGCATAGTCGGGCCACCTGTCCCAGTCGATGGTCGAAATAGCCTAAGTGGCAAAAAAGACCGCGGCCAGGGACAGTTTACATTAAAATGCTCAGCCTAAGGTCAAATAAGCCTAAGGGGCAAAAGACTAAGGCAAGCAAGTCGATCTCAAGTGCAATAAGAACCAAGGGTTCATAATACACTTGGGGGGCAACACAGTATCAACAACAAGTACAGCAAATAAAACGAATAGCGAGTAGCGAACAGAGCCAGGAGCTCGACAAGCGAAAGACTATGAAACATCAAGACAAGCAAAGCAAAGTAAAGTCAAGTCAAGAAAGATAGCAAAATCAACGCAAAGTCATTACAAAACAAGGCCAGGTCGAAAAAGACCAGCCAAAGTTATAAAGGTTATTACAAATCAGAAGTTCGAATATCAAAAGAAGAATTAAAAAGACAACGATCAGGGGTCGGCTTCCGGGGTCGGCTCAGTAGTGGCAGGAGTCGGATCAGCGGCGGTCGGATCGGCAGTAGGGGCAGACGTGGAAGGAGCATACTTTATAGCCAAAGACTCTCCTTGCTGAAACTCTTCGATGTACCGATCGTACAGCTGCTCCGAGTCCGGATTATAGAACATAGGCGTCTCGAGGGACGATACGTCGAATCCGGAGAAGACGGCCTTCACCTGATCAACGGCCAGAGTGTAGCCACCCATCATCGAGGCACGCATGATCACTTCTAGATCGTCCTCGAGGTTGGTCGACTTCCGGTATTCTATGATCGCTTCAGTCTTAGTTTCCTCGACCTGTGTGTGCGCTCGGTCCAGTTCAGCCTTTAGTACATCTCGATCATGTCGAGCCTTCCTAGCTTCTTCATCGGCAGCTTTCTGCCCCCTCAGCAACATCTCGTAGTCTTGAGCCAGCTTGAGCAGCTCCCTACCCTGATCATGCCTTTCCTCCTGCAGTCGGCCCAGCTCCTTCTCAGTAGTGGCCAGTTTTGTTTCAGCAGCCACCAACTTATCTTGCAGCTTCTCGAGCTCAGCGACCGACTCGTGCTTCAATGCGTTGTATTGTTTTTCCACAGCAGAGAGGGCAGCACTTTTGGCGACATTGTCTTGAAGCAGCCTGCCATTCTCCTTCTTGATTTCGTCCGCCGACTCCCCTGTCTTGGCTAGCCGTCGGGCAGCCTCCCGACCAACAAGGGTATTCTACAAAACGTAAAGAGTGTATCAGAAAAGGGACAAGGCATAGTCCTCGAGAGAAGCTAATAGGAAAAGAAGGATCGACTTACAAGACGATTTAATTTTTGCAGCACGAAAGACAGGTTCTTGTCGTCCACGCCAGCGTAATCGTCGGCAACCCAGTCCACACCGATCCCTGACTCGGTAGAGGTCTCAACAACCTTCTTCCTCTTCGCCTCTCGAAGCTGTTCCCTCATCACCTCGGCGACAGTTGGCCTTTTCTTTGTTCGCACCGCCGGCTCTTCGACATTAACCTCGATATTCGAGGTCAAATCGACAATCTCCTCTTCGTCCTCATCTCGAAGAGAACCGAATCGGACTGTCAAGTTGCCAGTTGTCGGAGGTGGCTCAGTCGATCCAGCCGCGGCAGTCGACTCAGGAGCAGTAGGGGTAGGTTCAGACTGGGAAGCACCTCCATCTCGGGAAGCAGAAGGTGCCCTGGTCTCAGCCACCGGCAAGTCAGGGGTAGCACGACCACCGAGGGGTGGAGCAGCAACGACCGTCGACTCGGGTACCCGGTTCCACTGTCCCGATTCCCATTTCCCCCCTCTTTTTTGTCCTTTTAAACCACTCCCCCTTTATTTTATTAGATAGAATTTTATGTAACAAGAATGAAGCGGAAGATGAATGCCAAAGAAAAGAAGACATAGAGATCCTATTGGCGGTTGCAGCTACCCTTAGATTGTGACCCGCGGTTTCGTCAATTTGTATTCGAAACCACACTTAGGAAAAGTCAATGATCATACCGGTTATTTTATGCATTTATTTATTTTGTTCTTGTATTTAATTTATATGATACGATAAACCAATCGAGGACGGCCTAAAGGATCCGGTAACAAGAGAAAGATTAATGAAGATATTTCTACAAAAAGGGCTTTAAATCTACATGAGCATATTGAAGAAGAGTTAAAGCGAGTTGAAAAAGAAGCGATTCCTCAGGCAAAAAAGAAAAAATCCAATGTAAGTACGAGGTCGAGTTCCAGAAGAATCACCAAAGCGGATTTAAAATGGTAAATCGGACACGTTCCGGTGTCGGTCCGCTCACGTTTCTAATGTCGTTGATGTTGATGCGGATGGAAATTGTGGTTTTAGAGCCATAGCATACGCAATGGGTCTTCAAGAAACGAATTGGAGTCGGGTGAGAAAAGAGGTGAAAGATGAAATGGTATTGAACAAGGATCACTACATGGCTTTATGTAAGGGGCACGATTATGTGTATGAGAAATGCTTAACTTCAATAGATCATCAGGAAGGACCGTGTAGAGAAGAGAAATACTTTCAAAGCTTCTTAGGATGGGCTATTTGCAATGTCTATGATTGTGTATTGAGCATTTTGTCTCTTACGTTTGGAAATCAAACATTTCTTCCAAGTTTGAAAAAACCTTCTGTCTGGCCCCCAAAACATATATGGTTGGTTCAAGTTGACGGGATTCATTTTGCGTATGCGGAGATGAAAGACAGTTGTCCGGTGCCTAAGGTTCCTAAGGTTTGGCATGATGTTCGTTCGGCGGAAGCAAGTTCTTGGCACGATAAATTACGCCATCGGCTTGGTCTATGGGTGGAATCAAGTTCATGTCTGGATGATTCAACGAAATACCATCCCGTACTTCTAGATTGATTATGATGTAGTTGACCTACTTTTTTGGTGTTCCGATTACTATTTTGGTGTTCCAAAGTCGGAACAAATTGGTATATAGATTACCAAAATTTTTGTTTTACCGCTTCAGGTTTATTTTGTTGAAAGTGGACAAAAAAGGTTTAGATTACATGACTAGTGAATTTGTGGTACTTAGTGCTCTTTCATAAAGGGATGGGGTGATCCATTAGCCTTATCTTTAATGGTGTATCTATTTTGCTCTTTCATAGAGTTGATTATTCTCGTGCTCTCTATTTTGCTCTTATTTTGCTCTATTTTGCTCTTGTCTATTTTGCTCTATTTGTATTGGTGATGCAATGTGTTACTGTTCTAATGGTTATATGGAGAATTTGTATTGTTGGTGCTTTTGAGTCTCTCAGTGTGGCTGACGTTACGAAGAACAGAGATCTTAAGTCTCTGGACCTAATAACGTCAGCCCGGGTGACGTTAATAGTGCCATAACAACGCCAATATTGATGACGTTACGAAGAACAGAGATGTTAAGTCTCTGGACTCCATAACGTCCGCATGTGTAACGTTAATGGTGCCAAAACAACGTCAGGTGTGCTGACGTTACGAAGAACAGAGATCTTGAGTCTCTGGACTTCAGTACGTCAGCCCCTTCGACGTTAATAGTGCCATAACAACGCCAGTTGTGCTGACGTTACGAAGAACAGATATCTTAAGTCTCTGGCCTTCATAACGTCATCCCATGTGACGTAAAACGGGTAAACACATTGTCAATGTGGTTGACGTCAACTCTGAGATGAATATTTTAGTATTTGTATTGTTGCAGAAAGAATGTTACACACATCAAATCATTTCATATTTTTATAATTTGTGCAATCATGCATTTTCAAGAGAGACTTAGTAAGCAAAGATTGTTTTAAATTCTTATTAGAGTTTTATAGACCTTATTTTCTTGCTATATATATGTGAGTTGTTTGAAGAATCAGAGACACATTCAAACTTAGTTCAATTCTTGATTTTCATCTTTCATAAATTCTCGCAAGAATTGATGTGCACCGGTTCAAAGACTGAATCTTGCACCTTGGAATTCAACATGAAAGGGGAATTATCAGCTGAAGATGATATCATTGGTTTCCTATCTGAAATAGTGCAAAAAGGCTGTGATGCAAATGAACTGAGTATTTGGTATGGAAAGAGAATTAATTCAAAGAAGACGTGATTTGCTGAGAGAACTCCTTTGTTGATAGCTGCCATGTATAGAAGCATCAAGGTTTTGAAGTATATTATCAAAACTGTGAAATTCGACGTGAACAAAGCATATGGCTTAGATAGAGTCACTGCTCTTCATTGTGCTGCATCTGGTGGATCAGAATTTGCTGTCGAAATCGTTGAGATTTTGATTGAAGCTGGAGCTGATACAGATTGTGGAAGATTTTATTGACCAGAAAACAACTGGTATCAGGTTGGATCTCTTTTTATTGCACAACTGCATAATGAACAAGTTTATGAACAAAAGCAACAAAAGTCAGAGGCAGACATTGGATTATTTTAGCCACAAGAGGAAGAATCTGATCCGTTATGACCAACGCAATCAAATGCTTTCATCAATAACATTACCTAAATTTGAAAATCATTAAGATGAATTGGGAACATTTTCGAAGTTTTTCAAATAATGCACATTATGAATACTACACTTTAAAACATTCATACTTGTCCAATAAAACCATCACTTGTTCAATTGTTCATCCAACATAAAACAACATAATTCAACATAACAAAATAACACCAACAAGTCACAAGTTTAAGGATAGAAATAATAGAAATTCAAGTCTAAAGGATAGAAATTCAAGTCACAAGTCAAAATAACACCAACATTCACTTCTTCTTCTTGGACGTCTTGGATGTCCATGGGCGTTTATTGGATGTCCGAGGGCGTTTAGATCGTCTTTCTGCAACTTCATCTTCGACCTCTACACTATTGGGGGCATCTACACAAGAAGATCCGGGGGCATCCACACGAAAAGATCCGCTGACCAAAAAGTCATAGCTCATATCAATAGCCTTAAGCAAGTCTTTTTTACTTATCTTCGATCGATTTTGCCTAACATCTTCTAAAACTGCGATCAACTTGCTCATGCCTTCGTCATCCTAAAATTGGAATTCAAAATTGTCATAAATTTACGCTATGGCATATAAAGATTGAAATTCATGTCTAACTTATACCTGAATCGGATCTCGTCGCTTTCGCCTAGCCACACTTGTCAGTCGACGCACAGCTACTTTACACCACCAAGGCATGTAATCTGTAGTAGTTTCCCACTCAAATCTCGCTTTTCCCAACCGTGCGTCTTTATTCACTAGATGATTACGATAAAACTTGAAATCGTCGTCACGCACATCATACTCGACATTATGTCCTTTAGAAGTACCGCTTCTACTTGCCTTCTTCGGAGGGATCGGCGGTTGGGGATAGACTGGATGTGACCGAATTGACGGACAACGCGGTTTGGATGATAAGGCTCCACAATATCCAATGTCCGTATACACCCATAATACCAAGATATGTCGTTATCGGACAATGTTCTCTTACTCTTGTACGCATCCCATACAACCTACATCAGTCATTTATATTTACTAAAAAGCAAACAAATGGGGGTCTAAAATGATTTAGACTAAGCAATTGTAAAATTATAATAACAAGGTAATAAAAAGGAAAGAATTACTTACATCACGCGAGTTCATCAAATCCAAATCTTCTCTTAAATGTCTAAGTCCACTCAAGGCGACCGTATCACTCATTCCGACACTAGGTTTCCACTTCATTGACATTGGCATATGTCCTTCTACAAAATTATCGTTTACAACGGGTCGCAGTGATGGAAAATGTTCATAAACCCATGCCTGTTAAACAAGTGTGTCACGTATTCATATGTAATAATGTCGTATTATATTCTTTGAAAAAATGAGTAAAATATTGTATAAAACATTTGATACCTCCAAAAGCGTCAAGTAGCCGGAGACACCCACGGCCTTATTCCCGGTTGCCTTTGAAAGTTGCCGATAAAGATTCGCAAGTGTGGCGGCACACCACGCCCACTCATTCACCTTATTCAAATCCAAAAAGAAGTGAAGATAGGCAATAGGGATCTTGTCACCGGACCGATCCTGAAAAAGTGTACAACCTAGAAAATATAACAAATAGCCTCGCACCGCTTGATCAACCGTAATTCCGTCTTGCCCACATTTACCGGCCAACTTACTTTTCAACCAACTTTTTGACACTCTATGACCGTTGCAATGCTATAGCTTCAAAGTCATTATACTCGCTTCAATACCAAGGCATTCACTCACATATTGTGCATAGTTGAATTCTTTTGGAAATGGGGGACTGATTGGATTTCCGGTGACTGGCAAGCCGGTAATACATCTAACATCGTCGAGAGTGATGGTCATCTCACCAAAAGGTAGATGAAAAGTGTTTGTCTCCGGATGCCATCTCTCAAGAAATCCACATACGATGACTTTATTGGCTTGTGAATACAGAGCATTGAGCATTGTGTAGAATGTCATTTCTCTCAGTCTTGTCATAAATTGATAACTTTCATCCTCAAGATTCCACAAGTGCAGTGAAGTTGTGTATTGTTTACATCCAACGAGCCCCCGATCCTATAAAAAAGCAACAATGAAAAAACAAAATGTTATTGACATTTGCTTGAACTACACAAAACTTAACAACATATGAATAAACTATATATACCTTTGTTTTCTTCCACAACCCATATGCAGCGTGCTTCTCCCAATCTTGTAATAATGCAGTCGTGTCCACATCCATATCACTATCATAAGGAACCTCTAAATCCTCACCTACACTTGCACATGGCTCTACCCGTGGCCTTACACTCCCAGGTTCTTGTGTAACACCATCAACTGGAGTATTTGCCTGAACTGATGTCTGAACCGATGCTTGGGATGCCTGAACTGTAACATCAACTTATGGATTATTTGAATCTCGAAGAGCCTCAACAGACTCAACTGTTAACTGCACTATTGCTTCTAAACCATCAAATGTACCATCATTTGCCCCAACACCAACACTTGCAGATGGCTCTACTACCTATGCATTTGCCTCTACAGTTGCAGATGGCTCAACTACATCCGCATTTGCCCCCACAGTTGCAGATGGCTCGACTACCTCCGCATTTGCCCCCACAGTTGCAGATGCCTCAACTACATCCGCATTATGTGCATCAGCTTCACTCTCCTCTCGAGGAGCCTCAAAAGTCTCAACAATTGGCTCTAATGCCATTTCTCCTTCAACAATTTCCTCCGTGTTTCTTTTCTTCTCACGTTTCCGGTTTCATTTATACCTCAAAACACTACTGACTTCACTTTCATCATGTGCATCACTTGTGTCTTCCGAGGCTCCAGATCGTGTCCTAACCATAATTACCTTCAAAAAAAAACAAAATACATATGAAATATTAAAATCCCTTATAAGCAATGCGACCGAAATAGGACTCATATAATTCAGATTTTGGAAATGAACAGAAAACTTCATATCATAGTACAAAGAGACGATGCAACAAGGATCACTATAAAATAATAAAAACAAAGAAAACCAATCGAAGCATGCGACCGAAATAGGACTCAGATATTTAAGTGAAGCAGTATGATCATGGAATGCAACAACATACAACATAATGAATTTATACATACAATCAACAAGTTAAGTATCACAGATGTGGTTCATTCACAAAACCGCATCAAAAACTAACCAGTTCCACAAAGCTAAGGATCCATACCTCTAATAAATCAATTCATGTGATTTTCTTGTGTAGAAGAGAGGAATTGGCAAATAGAGAACAAGTATACTCCCCCAACTTAAAAATGTTCTTTAAAGTGTCATATTTCAAAAATTACTATCGATATTCAGTGACTAAATTTTTGGTTTCTTCAAGGAGGGAAAGTCTTAGATCAGCAACTGTTGACAACCTTGTTGACCAAAGCTACTTTGGGTGGTCTAGTCTCATACTCAGGTTTCAAAATGCTCTCACCCCCCACCACCACCCCTCTTCTTAGGCTTCTTATAGTTTTTGTGAGTTCGATCTGTTGTTGGTTTTTGATGGATCTGAATGCTTTCGGTCTTTCTCAGGGCTGATGATGATAAAGAGAGTGTGGAGAAATACAACTCTCAAGTAAGAAAGACATTAATCAAAAAAGGATATCGCATTTTGGGTATTCTTGGACACCGATGGAGCAGTATTAAGGGGCTTCCAAGTGCAAACAGATCATTCAAGCTTCCCAACTCTTTGTATTATGTTGCATAATTAAACTACTTATTCATTTTCAGTTTGCTTGAGAAGCAAACATTGTTTATTTTTTTTCTTTTCTTGAAAGTTGTTATCTTTGGGTGTGTTTTCCCAGAACTATTTCAGTATATGTATACAACTTGTTTCTTTTTTAGTAAGTCATTATGACAATTAACAGTTTTCAAGTTCCCCAATCACAAGATAACTCATTTCTCCGTGGAAGCTAATCCTGGCATCACAGTATAATATAATAACATTACAAACACAAGCAAATGAAGAATGCAGTTGAATCAATCCAAAAGAAAAAAACTCACATCCAAATAAATTACAGTGAGTTTTCTCTAGTGAAATTTCCTAAGAGTTTCTCTATGATATGTTTGTCTCAAAGGGTACTCTCTACGGTGTAATTTGTTTGAGCTCTTTCCATATTGAGCTCTCTATGATATGCTAATGGCGGTCAAATAAGAACAGAAATATTTTGGAAAATTTTGTCCGATAACGTCATCCCCATAAACGTTACGGAAAGAGCACAACGTCGCCCCCATAAACGTTAGGGAAGGAGCACAACGTCGCCCCCTTAAACGTTAAGGAAGGAGCACCGACGTCAGTTGTGCTGACGTTAGTCGCTTCATCTTCCCCAACGAACGGAATTGGTGTAGTGACCGGATATGGAGTGGTGTACTGACCGGAAATGAATAAAATTGACGAAAATGACCTAACAATGAAGTAATGAAAGTAAATGCCCTTATTTTACCTTGTATTTGGTTGACTCCCGACGATTTCAGTTTCTTTCCGGCGATTTCAGTTTCAATTCCGGCGATTTCAGTGTGTTTCCGGCGGTGCTCTTCTTTTCAGCCGTATTACACACCACAAGGCAAGAATATCTCCTCTCAATCAAAGCCTTTCCGGCTTTCTCCTCTCAGTCAAAGCCTTTCCGGCGGTGGCCTTCTCTCCGGCTTTCTCCTATGTGTTCCAAGTTCTCCGGCAAGTTCTCCGGCAGGGTCTGTGTTCCAAGCCGTATGGAGGTTTTTTTTTGAATTGGGAATGGAGGTTTTTTTTTGAATTGGGAAAAAATGGGTGGAAATTATAATGTTTGGAATATGTATATTTTTTTTTGATTTTGTAAAACTATAAGGACTAAAATGTATTTCGAGGAAAGTTTAATTAAAATGTTTTCCAAGTAGTAATTTTGTTGTGTGGTGAAGTAAAAAAAAAAAATAATAAAAATATGTTTTTCGCGAAGTAAAAATGCGTTCCCAATAGAAGCCGCCTAAAAATATTCCAAATCATTTCGACTTTGTCCAAATAAAACGAGCACAAGCATATAGATAGTTGGCCATCTCTCACACACACACACATATGGATAATTGATATGAAAAATAAACCCAAAGCACCGCACATGCCGGTTCTCAGACATCCTCTCATACATCCTCTTATGCCTAGATCAATTACCCAAACAAAATACTAAATTACGTCCATAATAATTCATCCAACTCCCACAAACTTTTTCCTTGTTAGAAATTTAAATTAAAGAATTCAAACATTCTGGATCCATAATTGGATGACAGACTTCATTTGAGCATTTCATCTCGTTGATGGCGATGACAGCTCGGGTTTGTCGATGTCCTTCAAATATTTTTTGATTTCATGGGTCCTCAGATCCCAAGTGAAATCATAAGAACCATCATCTCGGAAGGTAGTAACCTGATACAAGAGTGAAGCCATGGCTAAATAAGAAATGTAGTGAGCAAATGCAAAAGAGGTTATCTAAGTGTTGAACCAAGTAAAAAGCCTAATCAAGAGAATGATTAAAATACAAAATTGTTTTAACCGAATTTGACTAGTAGCAATGGCATGTGTTATATTTGCATTAAATTATGATGATATGGAACTTTAGTTCAATGAAATGTCACAAGAGCCAAAACAGTACCTGGATTATGATGATATGCAACTCTAGCCTGTACAAACCCTAGTACCCATTTTTTTTTTTTTATTGTACTGGGGGAGGATACAGGGATTGGACCCTTGTTCTCACCGGGGGTGCAATGACCTTTACCACTAGGCTTAGATCCAATCTCTGCCCTAGTAACCCTAAACTCTTTAATAACACACAAATAAATGCTTTCTTTACGCAAAAGCCGTATTGTTGTCTACGTATGTTGTTATGGGGTGGCTGAATGACTAAAAAGACACTGGAACGAAAATAGTCTGCAGAACAAAACAATACCCAAATCTCCTCAGGCTTCAGCTTCTCCTTGAAGAGATAATGAAAAGCAGCAATTGCTGTCTGGAAATAAGAGAAAAAAAACATTCAGTACATTAAACCAAGCATACCTTCGTTTGCTTTTAATCTAGGAAATCGGTCAGGTTCATTATACTCTTAAGATCACTTAAAAGTTAAAACTGGCAAATATACGGCTGTTCTGTGCTTGTAAGTTAATGATTAAACAACGGCATTGGTCATTCATTCTGCGAAACTGGAATGCGAAAAAAAAAATAAGGGAGGGAGTCTTAGGTGATAAACGAAAAATAAGACAGATAGCATGCACACCAACATAACTTTCAGCACTTGAACAAGCTCACAAAATACACAAAAATCCAACCTTATTTCATTCCTTTTTACCTTAATAGTTTCTTCCTTGGTAAGAGCAGACTCACGGTTCGTTTCATGCTGTAAGAACTCAATGGCCTTCTCTTCATCAAGCGTGTCACCAGAGGCCTGTTGAGAGGTGCAAACACGTTGCCGGATTATTTCAGTGCATTGTATCATACCCAAAAAATAAATATCCACAAGACCAAGTTAATCATAGAAGTGCTCGAATTTGGAGCCAATCAGCAAAGCAAATTCATAACACACAAAAGAGGTGGCACACGTCAGTGTTGAAAGAAAAAATCTGACAGACCAAAATGAGTAAACCCCACCAGTGTTTCGATTCAGCCAATTTGAAATGGTTAAGCGATTTCGGCTTTGGTAAGATTTCCTTTTTTCTTCTTTAGGGGATGGAGGTGGCGGGGAAGGTGCCTATAAATCCACCCTTTTGATTCTGACACTAGAAAAGCCCACTCAACTGTGATTCCATCCTAATGACGTATCCCTAACTTTCACTCTCTAATTGTCGAACAAGACTTCCTGCAATTTTTTTAAGGTGGCGACGCCGCCAGAAACACATTGTTTTTTTGTTGGTGTTCTGTTGTTAAGCTCGTCGAAGACCTCAATCTTGATTTTGGAGTTCATGCGAAATCTGATGCTTCCTGGATAGCAATCGGTGGTTCTCTCAGGAAAGGGGCAAAGTCAGTGATGCAGAAAGCTGGAGACGGAGATGGAGATGAAATTGTGTCTGGGAAGGTGCAGAATAAATGTCCGGCTTAGGACCTTAGGTAAACCTTGTCCGTAGCTCTCTGGTTGCAGCTGAGGCTGAAAGTCTACTTAGTAATTTTCTCCTCCTCGTTTGATGGAACGAGGTTACTAGGGATTGCTCATTATGATGTTGAACTGTATACTGTCAAGTGGAAGTGCCTCTTTGAGCAAATCATGGGAGGTTATGGTCATGTATACATAGTCATGAAAAAATTAGCATAGAATAGATGGGGGTCAAAGGGGAGTTGGAGTGGTCTATTCCTCTTTAGATTTCAGTCGTTAATGGTTATGCAACATGTTGGATTCTTTTCCAATTATATTTGGGAGTAAATTGCTCGACATGAAACCTTCAATTTTATATTGCAATTGAAGACAATTGGTTGGCAATCTATTCCAGTGTAGATCAAGCTTCCTAGGCTGGGCTAGCACAATAGTATTATTCATGTGATGTGCTCAATAAGCTGGCTAGTTTTATTTTGGGTGTGTGTGTGTGTGTCGGGGGGGTGCTTGTTTGCGGATGAAAAAACTATGAAACAGGTACAAGTGGATTTTGCCCAGATTTGTGTAGAAATCAAAGCTCTGGATTAGTTATCAAGTCATTTCTATTGTTAATGAGTTTGGTAACATAATTGAACAGGTTATGGAATATGCATGGGTGCCTGTGCAATGTGTGGACTGCTCGTTGATTGGGCATATTATTAGACTAGAGGCTGTCGAAAGCAGAATCTGAAGCTGTCTATTCTAATAAACTTGCGATTCATATGGAAGGTGTTCCAATATCTGTTTTTAGATTCCGGATGAACTGGTGTACAACATTTATTGGGTTGTAGAGCGAAAATAGTAGAGCAGAGAGATGAGGGTCCTGATGTTTGTCTTGTTGGAAAGGTGGGATTGTCAAGTTGGAAAGGGGGATCCGGGTTACGGGAGCAGATATGATGCTTTACAGGAGTGTCAGCAGATGAGGAACTACAGCTAAGGGGTGATATACGAAATATTGATAGTGAGTTCGTGGAGGAAGTTATAGAAATCCTGGAGCAAGATATATTACTGTGAGCGGTAAAACGGGGAGACCTTCTTCATGATTAGCACTGGTTAGAATGTTATGGAGTTTAATGACATCATAAAACAAGCAAATGTTTCAAAGTTTTTGTTTGAGGATAAAGTATCTTTAGCTGGATTAGTGGAAGTTAAATTTGAAAAGGACTATTACGGACACTAGTTTCCCAATTGGGAAAAGCCTAAAGAAACTCGGCAGTATCAGATCTTGAAAAGGACTGAGAAAATTGACACTAGTTTCCCTTAAGGTAAAGAAAAAGTCCTGGACAAAACAGATAAACAAGATGATGATGTGGAGGAATGAAATCTCCTTTGATCCAACGAAGACCTGGGAATGAGCCTACGATAATGATTAATCCTCAGAATGGTTTACCAACTGATGACACATCTTTAAAGGGGCTGAAAAATCTACAGGAACTGGATGAAAATCTAATTCGGATGAAATGTTTCAGGATACTGTCCTAGAGATCAATCAGACAAGTTTGAAGTATGCACAAGATCAGGTGGAAAATCAGCTTCATGACTTGGTAGAATCAGAAAACCAACATTCTGAGCATGGTTTTCAATTAGTGGTTAAAAGAAAGCAGAAAAAAGAGTATTCTTAACTGTAGAAAAAGATAGGAGGAAACTTGATTTTATTGATAGAAAAGCCTTATGAGACCATAAGGAGAGATTACAATATAAAGGAAAAACTCCAACGGCAGGATACACTGTTCCAACAGTTATGAACAGTGTATCCTGGCCAAAAACAGAGAAAAGACAAAGAATAAGGAAAAGGTCCCTTAAAACACCATTAGGACACTAAGAAAAAGGAGAATAAACAATACTAAACTATTATACAACAAAAGAGATGAATAGCCTAGTATTTTAACACCCCTCCTCAAGCTTGGTTGTGGATAGAGTAACAACCTAGCTTGCTTCTCATCTTGATAAATATAGGTAGAGCAGACCCCTTAGTGAAGATATCAGCCACCTGATCTTGAGAAGGAATGAACTCAATATTGATGTCTTGAGTTTCAACCTTTTCCTTGATAAAGTGTCTATCAATATCTATGTGTTTGGACCTGTCATGGTGAACAGGATTCTCAGTCATGTTGATAGCAGACACATTATCACAGGATAAGAGAATAGGATGATCTTTCTGGATGTGTAGATCAGCCAGAATCTTTTGAAGCCACAACCCTTCACAAATACCTAGGGCTAGGGCCCTTAATTCTGCCTCTGCACTGCTTCTAGAGACCACATGTTGCTTCTTGCTTCTCCAGGTAGTGAGATTACCCCAAAAATAGGAGCAGTAACCAGTAGTAGACCTCCTATCAATAACAGACCCTGCCCAGTCAGCATCAGTATACACTTGGATTTTCTTTTCTGTAGATTTCTTGAAAAGAAGGCCTTGACTAGCAGTCCCTTTTAGGTACCTCAACATCCTATGCACAATATCAAGGTGTTCTTGACAAGGATGATGCATGAACTGACTCACCAGACTAACAGCATAGCAAATGTCAGGTCTGGTATGGGCCAAGTAGATAAGCTTTCCCACCAGTCTTTGATATTGACCAACATTCACAGGGTCAGATTTGCTTTCTTTTTCCAACTTCACCCCTGGGTCAATAGGGGTGGAAGAAGGCTTGCAGTCAGGCATCCCTGTTTGAGTAAGAAGATCAGTAATATACTTCCTCTGGGAGATGAAGATCCCCTCCTGAGACCTGGCCACTTCCATTCCAAGGA
Organism: Gentiana dahurica var. dahurica; assembly: GCA_024500145.1. Lineage (NCBI taxonomy): Eukaryota > Viridiplantae > Streptophyta > Magnoliopsida > Gentianales > Gentianaceae > Gentiana > Gentiana dahurica. The sequence goes on along the minus strand of JAMYXJ010000421.1, from coordinate 5,450 downwards.
AGTATTTCATTTGACCAAGGTCTTTAACCTCAAACTCTTTAGCAAGAGAACACTTTAGTGATTCAATCCCAGGGGTATCATCACCAGTGATGATAATGTCATCCACATAGACAATAAGGATGACCTTTTTTCCAGTAGGTGAAACCTTGGTAAACATAGTATGATCTGATTGGCCTTGCCTGAATCCAAGGTTTTTAATCACTTTGGTAAACCTACCAAACCAGGCTCTAGGAGACTGCTTTAGTCCATAGAGAGCTTTGTGTAATTTGCACAACTTGTTTTCTGCCCCTGGATAGTCAATTCCAGGAGGCAACTTTAAGTAGACTTCCTCTTTTAGGTCACCATTTAGGAAGGCATTTTTTACATCAAGTTGGTGCAAGGGCCAATCCAGGTTTACAGCAATAGACAGGAGCACCCTTATGGTGTTTAGCTTTGCCACTGGTGCAAAGGTCTCCTGATAGTCTATGCCATAAATCTGGGTGTATCCCCTAGCAACCAACCTGGCTTTATGCCTACATATGGTTCCATCAGAGTTAAACTTTAGTGAAAAAATCCACTTGCACCCAACAGTTTTCTTTCCCTTGGGAAGAGGAGTTAGGGTCCAAGTATGATTATCATTTAGAGCTTGCAATTCCTCATGAACTGCCTTTTTCCATTCAGGGACCTCAAGGGCTTCCTGAATAGATACTGGAATATGATGCTTGTCCAAGGTTTGTACAAACACTTGGTAGGAACTAGATAGGTTCTCTGTAGCCAAAAGATTATACAGAGGGTACTGAGTACAGGTTCTAGTTCCCTTTCTCACAGCAATGGGTCTATCATCATAGTTCACAGTGCTTACAGACCTCTCTGGGGAATCTGAGATAGCAACATCCTCAGATTGATGTTGATCCTCTTGAGGATCAAGATTATGCATGTTTCTTCTGGAATAAACCAGTTGAACAGGAGGTCTTGGACACAAAGATCCTTTTTCAGGACTCAGAGTTGATGCAGGATGAGTATTATCAGAGGTCATTACTTCCTCTTGATTTTTACTCCCCATATCCAAAGAATTAAGGGTATTAGGACTCATATCCCATCCTTGAGAGGAGGATATATAGTCCTGGTTCAGGACTTTCTGATCAAAGAAGGGCTTATCTTCAAAGAAGGTAACATCCATGGAGTTAAAGAACTTCCTGGTTTGAGGACAAAAGCATTTGTACCCCCTTTGTCTAGGTGAATACCCAATAAAGACACACTTGAGAGCCTTAGGCTCAAGTTTAGTTCTATGGTGAATATGTACAAACACAGTACACCCAAAGACCTTAGGAGGAAGGTTTTGGATCAGGTGTCTTGATGGTACACTTTCTGACAGAACATCAACAGGAGTTTTAAACTTCAATACCCTAGATGGCATCCTGTTAATCAGATAAGTAGCAGTCAGGACTGCCTCTCCCCAGAAATGCTTTGGCACCTTCATGGCAAACATGAGGGCCCTTGCAGTATCAAGGAGATGCCTGTTTTTCCTTTCAGCCACCCCATTTTGTTAGGGGGTGTCAACACAGGAAGTTAGGTGAATGATACCCTTCTCCTTAAAGAATTTTCCAAGTTGTTTTTCAAGATATTCTGATCCATTATCAGATTTGAGTATCTTGATATCAGTATCAAACTGTGTTTTGATCATGTTATAAAAATTCATGAATATAGGACCAGCCTCAGCCTTCTCCTTCATTAAGAACACCCAGCAAAATCTGGTGTGGTCATCAATGAAGGTGATAAACCATCTTGTACCAGTGATATTCTTGGCCTTGGAAGGTCCCCAAATATCACTGTGTATAAGGTGGAAGGGCTTAGAGGGAGTATGAGACTTGGAGTGATACACAGTCCTACATTGTTTAGCCATACAACAAACTTCACATTGAAATTGAGAGACATTTTTATTAATGAACAAATGAGGCATGAGCCTCTTCAAATACAGAAAATTGGGGTGACCCAACCTGTAGTGCCATAGAACAATTTCGTCACTACACTTTTCCAAAACAGAATCAGACACAAAAGCAGAGTCTTGATCATTCTCAGAACCACATATAACAGGTAGCATGTAGAGACCAGAAGTTGCACTAGCATTGCCAATCATCTTCCCAGAGTTGGTCTCCTGTAAAACACACTTGTTGTCATGAAAAATGACAGAAATGTTCTGTTTTTTTGTCAATTTGTTCACAGACAAGAGATTACAGGACAGATTTGGGACATAGAGCACCTGATCAAGGATGATATTCCTTGAAAAACTGATGGATCCTACCCCATGAACTCTGGAGGTAGATCCATCTGCTATTTTCACAAACCTTTCCTGTTTACAGGGAATAAGAGAGTGAAACAGCCTCCTATTCCCAGTCATATGTTCAGAGGCACCAGAATCAACAATCCATTGTTGTTGATCATGGTCTGAAATAGTATAAGATAGAGGGGTTTTACCAGAATGAGCAACAGAAGCTGTTGAAGTTGTGGAAGGAGTGGCAGAGTTAGGAGTAGATTGCATGAGTCTCCTCAGAACTTCCATTTGCTCATGAGAGAAAGCAGGTGCCTCTCTAGGTGTTTCCCTAGGAGCACCCTCACTCATATGAGCAGATGGCAGGCCCTGAGACTCCTTTCCAGCCCCATTTCTGGGTTTCCAATCAGCAAGCCTCCCATATAGCTTCCAGCATGAATCTCTTTGATGGCCAACTTTCTTGCAATTATCACAAAAGGGCCTCTCTTTTTTGTTCCTTGGAGGTGGACCAGAAGGTGGACCACCTTTTGAGAGGAGAGCAGAGGCAGATACATCAGATTGAACAGAGGGTTGGTGGGGTTGAGTTCCTAGCATCAGATTCCTCCTACTCTCCTCATGTTTGACTTCTGAAAAAGCAGACTTGAGGCCAGGTAGGGGAGATTTGCCAAGAATTCTACCCCTTACATCATCAAGACTAGGGCTTAGACCCATAAGGAAAGTAAAGACCCTGTCATTTTCAGTATTGTCCTTGTGGACTTTTGCATCAGCAGTACACTTCCATTTGTAATCACTGAAAAGATCAAGTTGTTGCCATAATTTGTTCAGCTGATTGTAGTACTGAGTGACATCTTGATCCCCTTGCCTTAGATCCTTCAATTTTGACTTTAGATCATAGATGGCAGAAGTATTGTCCTTCTTGGAGTGGAGGTCATGGACAGCAGACCAGATTTCAGCAGCAGAGTTGTAGAACATGAAGTTCTCACTTTGCTCCTTGGTCATCGACCCCACAAGCCATGACATAATCACATTGTTTTCAGCCTTCCATTGCCTCAGTTGAGGATCATTAGCAGGAGGCTCAGTGATTTCTCCAGTTAAATACCCCTCTCTACTCTTTCCAGCAATAAACATGAGCAGGGATCTGGACCACAGATGGTAATTGTTACCATCGAACCTGTGGTTAGTAAGAAGATGGGAGTTATCATTGCTACCCCCTTGATTGAGAGAAGCTCCAGTTGAAGCTGGAGTTAGATCAGAGGAATCAGCACTAGATGCCATTTTTGTGGTTTTTTTTTCAAAAACTCAGAAAAATGGGATCGAGGAAGAAGATGAAGATTTTAAGCACAAGTCTCTGATACCATGTAGAAAAAGGAGGAAACTTGATTTTATTGATAGAAAAGCCTTATGAGACCATAAGGAGAGATTACAATATAAAGGAAAACCTCCAACGGCAGGATAGACTGTTCCAACGGTTATGAACAGTGTATCCTAGCCAAAACAGAGAAAAGACAAAGAATAAGGAAAAAGTCCCTAAAAACACCATTAGGACACAAAGAAAAAGGAGAATAAACAATACTAAACTATTATACAACAAAAGAGATGAATAGCCTAGTATTTTACAGTACCAAATTGCTGACATCTTCACCAAAGGCCTACCTAAGGTTCAGAATCAATTCTTTATGTCCAAGCTTGGTTTATTAAATATCTATCAACCAGCTTGAGGGGGAGTATTGATATACATATAATATATTACTTATATATCTAATATAAGTATTGATATGTATCTATATTAATACCCAACTACCTTTTTTAATAATTAAACCGCTGCTTTATGACTCTGTATAGTTAGTTGCTGCTAATACATTAATTAGCCGTATATAGCTGTTTTTAGGGGACAGGATTATGGATACATTTATCACATGTTCCTAACCGTTGCCCATTCTTTGTATTCTATTTAAACTGGGATTCTTCCCTATTTTTAATAAGAGTTTTACTTCTTTTCTCTTACATAAAACTACACATGTAATTTGAATAGATAATTTGTTTGTCTGATTAGAGATTCAATTGTACATGTCTTTTCGATGTATCTGGATGATTTAAATCTCTAATTTACAGATTCATCTTATTTTACAGACATAATACAAGTGCCCCTACATCATGTGTGTCTGTTTCTACCCTCGTTCACATAATAAGAATGTGTATGGGTGAAAGATAAAAGAAACGGATGGATATACATAACCTTCCTACAACAGTTGTACCATAAAATTTCTTCCGCCTTTCATAACCTCCAAACAACCAATATAAATAATTTGAGCAAAAATATAGAATGATTAAGTCCACTTCATATGGACGATAGTCTTTTTCCTAATTAAGAGCGTCTTTAATGACACTACACCGAATATACTGTTGTGACACCACACTGATAAACAAGCAATTACACAAAGCTTACCACCAAAAAAACAAAACAGTTGAAGTAAATAATTATCTCTTATTTACCTCCATCACCTCATTAGTATTTGATTGAGCTTTAGCTTTCTTCAAATCTTCCTGTGCAGAACTAAGAAATGCAATTACATACCATAATCCCAAAAATAAAAAATAAAAAAAATAAAATAAAAAAACAGTTGAAGTAAATAATTATCACTTATTTACCTCCATCACCTCATTAGTATTTGATTGAGCTTTAGCTTTCTTCAAATCTTCCTGTGCAGAACTAAGAAATGCAATTACATACCATAATCCCAAAAATAAAAAATAAAAAATAAAAAAACAGTTGAAGTAAATAATTATCTCTTATTTACCTCCATCACCTCATTAGTATTTGATTGAGCTTTAGCTTTCTTCAAATCTTCCTGTGCAGAACTAAGAAATGCAATTACATACCATAATCCCAAAAAAGAAAAAGAAAAAGTTTAAATTAAATTTCCAAAAGTTGAAAGGACAAGGTGACAATAGAACTTTCTCGTGTCCGTGAATTACCTGAAAATAAGGATCTGCTGATTCTTGAACTTTCAAAACATGTGGTGTCACGGCAGCTTTAGATGCCACGTAAGCCTCGAGTGCTCGATCGCGTAGTAAATGCACATGTGGCCCAATATTAGCAGATGTAATTAACCACTTTTCTTTCGCCGCTGGGACCCACTTCTGCAATCAAAGAACTAAATCATAATCATAATACAGTTTCCCATATATTCAATGTGATAGC